>MNAD01000900.1:0-33102 GCA_001895945.1 Trametes pubescens
CCTGTTCAGGGCCAGATATCCTGCATCTCGCGACCAGAGATCAGGCTGATATTCGGCCACAATATTTGACTGACGATTCAGGACAAATATCCAGAGAGATCTACCCGATATCTGCAGATATCTTGCCGCGCAGGATATCTACAGACATAGTGTCCATCTGGGCGTGTAGGTGGTGGCACAGGTTGAACCTGCGCTGGCAGTACGCGCATCTCCCGTCGGCAATTACAAACTGGCTTACCGTCCCATCGGACTACTACATGGGCCGTGCAGCTCACATTGTATCCGAAGGACAGCGACTGGGCATACATAGAGTAGTGAACACTCACCTATCAATCATATTGTAAGCCCGGGTTCCCTCCTATGGAAGAATTGTAACCTAATCATCATCGGCGCGGACGAAGAGGCATCTCCAAGACGATGTCGGGTCGGAACGCGGTGAACAGCGTAAGCCGCTGCGTGCTAGATAGTGAATCGCGCTTTTGGGACCTTCCCGTTTACGCAAGTGAATTTGCATGCTCGTCGTGTTGGCAAAATCCACCGACACAGATCGAGCGCGGCCTGGAGTTTGGCATAAGCTGAGACACAGCACAGGCAGAAGCTAGACGGTCACCGCTAGGGCCATCTCCAGCGCAAGTCTTGGCCCGACACTTCGTTAGTTTGCAATGTTTCTGGTTTGGACAGGCCCCAACCCCGAGAGCGCAGCAATTCTGAATTGAACCGTCAACAACGCCGCTCACATGCGGCCGGTCTGTCGTACGCACAGCTCGCGGGCGTCCAACGTTGCAGGGCAATGTGCACATTCGGGTTGCTGGAGTCGAGTGAACCGCAAGAATGTCACTTTGACTTACACACCAAACACCCTGTTCGCAAACCACCCAGATTCCACGCTCCTGGGTCCAAAATACGTACCTGCCCAGGAGATCCCCATGCCAGGTTCACCAAATAGCTTCCACCGACCTAGAAACCATGAAGCTGATGCGATCGCAATTTTATACATACTTGCCTCGGCTATTACCTGTGCTTGCGAGAGGGAGAGGGGAGGTACAGGGCGAGATACAATACTTACGCAAGCGGTGGAGCAAAGGCGGAACACAGACGCAGAACGTGAACAAACCACACGCCCCAGAGCACTGCGAAAGCAAAGGTCGAGGGGGCCGCGCGGGCAGCAAGAGAAGAGGAAGAAAAGGGGGAAAGGGGGCACTAGTAGCGCGGACGCTTGGCGTCGCGGTCGTCGAACCCACCAGGACCACCTTCGCGCTTGAGATCTCCACGGAACCCTCCGCCTCCGCCGAACCCACCACCGGGAGGGCCGCCGTACCCACCAGGTCCACCGGGACCGCCACCTGGTGGACCATATCCGCCAGGTCCACCGGGCCCCCCGGGACCGCCACCGAATCCGCCGCCTGGAGGTCCTCCACCGTAGTTGTTGGAGCCATGGTCGGGACCGCCGAAACCGCCGCCACCTTGGTATCCGAGGCCACCTCCGCCGCGTCCCCTGCAAAATTGTTGTCGGTCAATTGAACTGGCGTAAAACGAAGCACAGTAGACTGACCTGAAACCTCCGCCAAAGCCGCCGCGACCACCGCGGTCACCTCCGCCAAAGTCGTCTCGTGGGCCGCCGAACCTATCGCCGCCACCAAACCCACCACGGCCGCCACGGAATCCTCCTCCACGTCCGCCACCGCGGAACCCACCACGGTCACCGCCGCGATCGCCACCGCGGAATCCACCCCTGAAGCCACCGCGTGGGCCACCGCTGCTGCTGCTGCCACCTCCGATGAAGGCGGGCGCTTCAGGCTTTGGCCTACCACCCAAGCCGCCACCGAGACGGCGGGGTTTCCATCCTCTGACTGTGCGACCACGCTCAACGTCCACAAGGACGCGTTTGCCCATGATGTGAAGCCTGTCGGATTCCTTGTACGCAGCTGAAAATGGCAAAGTGTCACACCGGCGACGCAAGCGCGAAGGGGTATGCTGGGTGAGTGAGCACAAAAAAGGAAAGAAAAAGTGGTACCTTTCATGTCGCGTTCGCGTTCGAAGACGATGAAAGCGTAGCCTCTGCTGCGCCCGTTCTTGTCGCGCACTATCCTCACCCGCTCAATGCTGCCGAAGCTCTCGAACTCTCGCCTGAGGTCGCTCTCGGATGCATTCTTGTGCTGTGGCAGAAGGTCAGACGTGGCACTAGTGAGACATGCAAACAACATACCAAACGAGAGATGAAGAGGGTCTTGTAGGGATCTCCAGTGGCTTCCGGGTCTTCAGCGGGCTTGTCTGTGCACACAGTCAGTAAATACAACCGAGCAAAGGACGAAAGAGACGCGTACAGCTATCCTTGGCTTTCGCGAAGTCCTCGGCCTTCTTTTGCTTGCGCTCCTCTCTCCGAATCTGCCGCTTCGTCTCCTCTGCGTAGGTGAACGTAGGCTCCTCGCCGTCTTCCATCGCATCTTCCTCGCGCTTGGCAGCGTTGCCGGAGTCAATTAGGTCCTGCGTCCTCGCCTCCCGCAGCTGGGCGAGGATGTGGCCGACGCCTTCGACATTTTTAGGCCTGACGCGGTCGATGTCCCTGTCCAGCGGTCGCGTGTAGGGCAGGGGCGGCCGCGGGGCGAAGAGCTTGAGAAGGTTGGGCGGGAGAAGATGTGTGCCCGGCATTGCGCGTTGTGGTGGTGTTTGAGGTTGGGAGGGGTGTCGTCAAATAGCAGGATTAAGATACGGGGGAGTCGTGAGGATAAATAGTGCGCTCTTCGACAACGAATATGTGCAGAGCCCGGTCACCCCGAGCGTCGTAGAGCCTGCCGCCGCGTTCAGCCTCGGCTCGTCGTGGAGAGTGGTGGGGAGAGAGCAAAGGTTGGCCTGTGGGAATCTCCAAGACGCGCTCAACACCGTCCCGGCGCCTCCTCCCCTCCTCCTCCTGACCTCCCCCTCCCGGTTCCCTTCGGTGCGTACACAGTCACTCCGAGTTGCGCACATATAAACAAGTCAATTGCAGTCAGGATGAGGGCTGCAGCAGTCCCTCTCGCGGGCTACGTCTGCCGGTCATGCGCCGCCAGCATCCGGCTCTCGCGAAAACCCATCCACGCACGGCTCGCATCCACCTTTGCGGACCGCAAGTCCTCCGCATTCTCCGCCTTCTTCTTCGACAACCACCGCTGGTCGCCTACACCAAGGAATGTGCCGTCCACATCCAGCCCCGCACGCGGCCACACCATCGATGCCGTGCACTCACCCGCGGCTGAAGTGACCTCCGTCCGAGCGTTCCGCGAGGCAGAAGTCCTGACTCCTGGACGGCTCGCAAAGATATACTGGCACCTGTCCAAGTCGAGTCTTACAGTGCTTGTCGTCCTCACCGCCATGTCTGGCGTTGCACTCTCCCCGCTCCCTACCTCCGTCCCTGTCCTCCTCTCCACCGCTCTCGGCACCGCACTATGTTCTGCATCTGCAAATACCTTCAACCAGGTCCAGGAGGTTCCCTATGATGCCCAGATGGCACGCACGCGCAATCGGCCAATTGTGCGACGAGCAATCAGCCCCTTGCATGCTACCGGCTTTGCGGTGGCCACTGGCGTCGCCGGACCTGCCTTGCTCTGGACCATGGTCAACCCGACCACAGCCCTGCTTGGGGTGGCAAACATCGCGCTCTACGCCGGTGCATATACATATCTCAAGCGCAAGAGCACACTCAATACCTGGGTGGGCTCGGTCGTAGGCGGCATCCCTCCCCTCATGGGGTGGACAGCATGTGGCGGCTCGATCCTCCCCTCTTCCATGCAGTCGTTCGAGCTCGTTCTGCCCTCCTTCATGTCGACGCTCTCCTCCATCCCTACCGACGCTGCGCTCGCCGACAACCCCCTCGGCGCGCTCGCGCTCTTCCTGTTGCTCTACAGCTGGCAGTTCCCTCACTTCAACGGCCTCTCGTACCTCGTACGCGAGTCGTACGCGCAGGCCGGGTATCGCATGCTCGGTGTGCTTGACCCGCACAAGAACGCAACCGTCGCTCTCCGCCACGCGCTCCTCCTCGTCCCCGCCACCTCAATCCTCATGCCCCTCGCGGGCCTCACGACGTGGGCGTTCGCCGTGACGAGTATCGTGCCGCACGCGATCTGTATCAACACGGCGTACAAGTTCTGGAAGTTCGGCGGGGAGAAGCAGGCGCGGAAGGTGTTCCAGCACAGTCTGTGGTATCTGCCCGTGCTCATGGGGCTCATGATGTTCCACAAACGCGGTATGGACTGGGGGTCGTGGATCGGGCTGGGCGAGGACGAGGAAGCGGAGGCGGAGGCGGAGGAGGGTACGAAGGAGGTTTCGCAGTCATGACCTACACAATCACCTCTCATGTTAAGCACCGTTACTATAATATACAACATAGTCCTCGCAGGCACCGACCTGCGCAGCGTCATGACCCCTGCGCGCCCTTCTTCGCCGCCCTCGCCGCCTCGCGCCGCTTCTTCAACGCCTCGAGCTTCGTCTTCAGCGAGGACACGCGCGCGTCCGCCTCCTCCTGCGCCTGCTCCTCCTCCATGAGCCGGTCCATGATCAGCTCCCGCTCGTCCTGCTCCTTCCGCTTCCGCAGCGCCTCCTCGTCCAACACCTCTTCCTCCTGCGCAGGTTCCGCCTCCGTCTCTGCCGCTCCCGGGAATCCCTGCGGGACCTCGAGGTTGACCACCGGCTCCGCGAATATCGTCGCGCGTTCGTACGCCTCGTGCGTGTCGGGCGCGTTCACCACGGTCTGCTGGAACTGCGCCCACTCGAGGTCCAGTGCGCCGGTGTCTGCTGCCCCGGCCCCGGCGCCGTCCGCAGCCTGCTCTCCCTCTCCCTCGTCCTCGTCGTCTGCGGGGGGCGGGGCCTGGGACGGGTCCGAGAAGAAGTCTGCAGGCAGCGCAGAGCGTGCGGCCGCGGCCGCGGCAGGTCGAGGCTCCTCGTGCTGCTCCTCCGCGCTCTCGACCTTCGCCCTCTTCGCTGGCTCTCCGGCCCCGGGCTGCTCTTCGTCCTCATCCTCTTCATCCTCGTCTACCTCCATCGCCTTGCGCTTCAGAGACTCGCGCTCTGCGGCGAGCCGCTGTTCCTCCCGCGCGCGTTCCTCGCGGAGGCGCGCAGCGGCCGTGCGGTGCGCCTTGCTCCCGATGTGGCCCTCCCATGCCGTCGCGTGCTTCACGGTCGTCCCGCACGCTATGCAGCGCAGCACCCCAGATGATGTATAGGTAGCTAGTGGATGGTCGATGCGGGCCTCCTGCCTTTTCGCCCTTAGGAGAGCACGAGCGTCGGACATGGCGAGAGAGACGGGTGAGTGCAAGGACAAAGTGGCTGCAGGCGACGGCTCGATCATCACGGGCGCCCAAGGTGATACAGGCAACATATCCCATTACGTAAGCACTAACTGTGTTCACAGGAAAAACTACGCTAACAACATATGGACCTCCTCCGCACTCGGTCCATCGCGCAAAATGAGAGCCACCGTCCTCGCCAGAGCTATCCAAACGGACCAGGGTGCATTTACTGCTTGTTCTGGAACATCGAGTTGATGGCCGCGGTCGAGTAGGACTTGGGGCGCTCGAGGGCTGCAAAGTGAAAGGTGAGCATGCTGTAACACAGAACAAGATACGGGACAACGTACGGGCACCGAGGGCACGGTCCCAGATGAGCTGGGCAGCGACACCGAAGGCGCGCGACACACCGAACAGGACGGTGTAGAAGTTCATCTGGTCCAGTCCGTAGTGGGTCAGGAGCACACCGGAGTGCGCGTCGACGTTGGGCCACGGGTTCTTCGCCTTGCCGGCCTCGAGGAGGACGTTGGGGACGACGTTGTAGACCTTGCTGACGAGCTGGAACATGGGGTCCTCGGGCAGGTGCTTCAGCGCGAACTCGCGCTGCGCGGTGTAGCGCGGGTCTGTCTTGCGGAGCACGGCGTGGCCGTAACCCGGGACGACCTGGCCGCCCTTGAGCGTCGTCCAGACGTACTCGCGCACGTCCTCGTCCGTCGGGTTCTCGCCGAGCTTGGACTGCATCTTGCGGAGCCAGATGAGCACCTCCTGGTTAGCGAGACCATGGAGGGGACCGGCGAGACCGTTCAGGGACGCGCCGAACGCGAGGAAGGGGTCAGAGAGCGCGGAGCCGACAAGCTTGCCGGTGTGCGCGGAGACGTTGCCGCCCTCGTGGTCCGAGTGGATGGTGATGTAGAGACGGAGGAGCTCAACAAACTCGGGCTTCTCGGCGTAGCCGAGGAGCTTGGCCAGGTTGTACGAGTAGTCCTTGTCGGCCTCGATGGCGGGGAGCTTGCCATCGCCGTAGACGTTGCGGAAGATACGGCCAGCGATGTTGGGGAGCTTCGCAATCCTGCTGGGCATTAGCTGGGCTCGTGTCAGACTCGCGACGCAAACTTACAGGTCCATGGTGTCCTCGAAGGTGGGCTGCCAGTAGTCCTTCTTGTTGATGCCCTGAGCGTACGCCTTGGCGAACGCCGAGTCGTGGTTAAGCTGGTCGGGAACGGGCATCAGAAAGCTTATCCTGGCGGAGGTGGTAGATGACGTCAGGCACTCACAGCAGTCACAGCGAGGGAGAACTGGGACATCGGGTGCAGCGTCGGCGGGCAGCGGTCCAGGATCTCCTCCACGAACGAAGGGATGGCTGAGCGCGCAGCCCACTCCTTGGAGAGCGCGGTGACCTGCTCCTGCGTGGGGATCTCGCCGGTGACGAGGAGCCAGAAGAGGCCCTCAGGAAGAGGCTCGGTCCCGCCAGGGGCCTTGGGGAGCGCCTCCTGGATGTCGGGGATGGTCTTGCCACGGAAACGGATGCCCTCCTCTGTGGGAGACGGCGGGGGTAAGCGGGGGTAAACGGCGGCCGCGCACGGCTAAAGAGACGCACCGGCATCGAGGACGGAGCCGTCCCAGATGAGGGCAGGGAGGCCACGCATGCCGCTGGAGACGTAAGTTCAGCGGGGAGGGTTCGCGAAGTGCATGCAAGCCGGACGCACCCGTAGAGCTGGTCGACGATGACGGGGCCGAACGACTTTTTGCCGTGCGCCGCACGCGTCGCTTTGACCTGGGGGAGCGTTAGGGAGTGGGCATGTAGATAGAGAGCGTGCCGCGTACATTCTCAATCTCAGCAGGGATGAGCTCGGCGAGACGCTCCTTGAGCGTGGGAGCCTTTGCAGAGGTGGATGCAAATCGGGCCGAGCGCGCGAACGCGGTGCGGCGGGACTAGAGGGATGTGTGTGAGCGGACGGCGAAGAGGGTAAGCACGGCGCCAAGGACAGCGCCGAGGACAGTGCGCCCGACGTACCTGGTGGACGGCAGAGCGGAGTGCGGCGGAGGACATGGCTGGATGAGGGGAGAGGAGGAGGTGGAGAAAAGGGAGGAGAGGGCGCGCTGGCGGGTTGATATCGCGCGCGAGCCACACGTGGCGCTCGGATTTCCTCGGTCCTCTCCCCGTCCTCCCATTTCCGACCCGTCCCCGCCGCCCGGCTTGTCCCTGCCCACCACAATGCCCAAGCGAAAGCGCACCACCGCCAACCGCGCAGACGCTGCCACGGCCGTCGCCCTGGACGCCAATAGCCCCAAGCAGCTGCAGAACGACGTCCTCCCCCAGGCGCGTCGCCTCATTTTTCGCTGCCCCTCCGCGCGACGCTCATCCGCTCGTGCAGAAACGACACTACAGGCAGCGCGCGCACGCAAACCCCTTCTCGGACCATGCCCTGAGCTACCCCTCTGCGCCTGCGCATTTTGACTGGGACACGCACTATCCTGCCTTTGCTGGCTCCGGCAAGACCCCAGAGTTTGCCGACATCGGGTGCGGCTTTGGCGGCCTCCTCATTGCCCTTGCGCCGCTCTTTCCGGAGACTCTCATGCTCGGTCAGTCTTGCTTTTGTCTGTCGTCTACGTCGTGTGTCGTGCCATGTACTGCGCCCCCTCCCCCAATGCGATCTGTTTCACGCTGCCATCCGTGCGAGCACGATCTGATCGTCTCCCCCAGGCATGGAGATCCGGGTGCAAGTCTCGCAGTACGTGCACGACCGGATCGTCGCCCTGCGCTCGACGAACCCCGCCCCGCCGGACTCGCCCACCCCGGGGCCCTACCAAAACGTGTCGATCGTGCGCGCGAACTCGATGAAGTTCATGCCAAACTACTTTCCCAAGCACTCGCTCTCCGCGCTCTTCTTCCTCTTCCCGGACCCGCACTTCAAGGCGCGCAAGCACAAGGCGCGCATCATCTCGCCGACGCTGCTCGCCGAGTACGCGTACATCCTGCGCCCGGGCGGGATCGTGTACACAATCACGGACGTGCGCGACCTGCACGACTGGATGCGCACGCATCTGGAGCAGTTCCCGCTGTTCGAGCCCGTGAGCGAGCAGGAGCTCAGAGACGAGGGCAAGGGTGCGATTGTGGACGCGGTGTATACTAGTACAGAGGAGGGCAAGAAGGTGGAGCGGAACAAGGGCGAGAAGTGGCTCGCCTGTTTCCGCCGAATCGAAGTAACACGAGACTGAAAGAGCCAGTGTGTTTGTATGCGTGTGCGTGTGCGATGTACGTGAGGACCAATAAGCGGGTGAGCAACACCAAGCAGTCATCGGTCTTCCATCATCGCGTCGGGATCGACGGACGAATGTTTTGCGCCGGTGTCCATCGCGCCGACGAGGGCGACGGTCCGGTCCTTGACCGCCCGCTTCATTTCCTTGTGGATCGTCTGCCCGGCCTGGCACGCGAGCTCGAAGATGTCCCGGAAGCGGTCGACGTGCAGCCGGGTCTCCATCGTCACCAGTGTGACCTTCTGGGTGCGGGGCATGACGGCGACGGTCAGGTTCGGCAGGTCGTTCTCCTCGAGCGTGGTGAGATCGAGGAGCGGCTGCGTGGAGTACACGCCGCCAGAGACAGCGCAGACGAAATCGAGGAGGGGCACGCCGGCGGTTACGAGTGCGAGGGTGGTTGCGTTGATGCAGGCCTGGAGGAGACCGCCGTCCTGCTGGAGGACCTGGACGTAGATGTCGATTTGGGAGCGGGGGTAGAGGGAGGTCTGGACGACGGGCTCAAAGGTGGATTCGATCGAGGCGGCGAGCTCAAGTATTCGCCTGTGTGCTTGGTCCGCATCGGCATGCTGGCCTGGAGTGTGGGCTAGGAGAGGGAGACATACCTGTCTGCGCGCGAGCGTTTTCTGCGGTCTCCGGTGCTGAAAGGCGCGACGTTGATCTCGACGTTGAGGACGGCGCGGTCGTGGAGGGTTTGGGAGCGCATCTTGGCCTCGCGAGGGCCGAAGACGGAGACCATGACCTGGGTGAGGCCATGGGTGATGATGGCGGAGCCGTCCGCGGTGCCCTGCTGGGAGAGGTCGATGGTGATGTCGCGCAGCTCGTACTGCTTGCGGCCGTCGGAGCGGAAGCCGCCGTCGTTGAGAATTTCTATTCTTGAGCTCTGTAGGTATTAGTTAGTATATGTGCTTGTTTTCTGTGTCGCGAAACATACCATGGTGGACGGAGGAGTGACGCGTGCGCGAAATTAGAGTGCGCCTTCTTGAGATCTCCGATCGAGAGGTAAGGTTAGGGTCAATGACTCCGAGTTGAGTGGAACATACCTAGCTTCAGCTTAAACCACGACGTTATCGCATAGAGCACTAGAGACATAATGGCCGACGAGGACTACAGCGATGTTGTGCTGCCGCCGTCGCTGCTCGACACAGACCTCTACAAGGTGCGCGGTCCGACCAGCCGATCCTAGTACAGGCATGTCCTGAACAAGTTCTCCCGGCTAGTTCTCCATGCAGCAGGCCGTTCTCCACCACTTCCCCAACGTCGAGGGCACATACCGCTTCACCCACCGCGACAAGGACGTATACTTCACCCGCGAATGCTTCGTCCGTTTCCAACGCTCTGCTTCGCGTGAGCTGCCATTTACCACGGTCATGTTGACGTGATATTGATCGGGCTTCGCTATTCAACTTGACAGAATTCGACAAGATCAAGCTCACCCCGGAGGAGCGCGAATGGCTAGCAAAAGCGTGCCCGTACCTCAAGCCGTCGTACCTCAATTTTCTCTCGGCGTACCGCTTTAAGCCCGCCCAGCTCCGTTTGAGCTTTGAGCCGATCCCTGAAGACGTAGACAAGGATGCGCACGGAGACGTCAAAGCGAGAGGAAACATCCACATTCACGCCGTAGGGCCCTGGCAAGAGACCATCCTTTGGGAAGTCCCCCTTATGGCCTGCCTGAGCGAGATATACTTCACCACCGCCGATAAGGACTGGAACTACGACGGGCAGGAAGGTGCGTATACACTGCAGTCCAAACAGCGTGCGACGGTGACACTGTTGCCTGCGGTAGAGCAGGCGTATGAGAAAGCCAAGACGCTTCTCGCGGCCGGCTGCAGCTTCAGCGAGTTCGGCACTCGCCGGAGACGGTCGTACCGCACCCAGGACTTGATTATGAAGGCGATCCTCCGTGCGCAGAAAGACAGTCCGGACGCCCCTGCCAAAGTATCCGGGACTAGTAATGTCAGTGCTTGACGCGATTCCGTGCCGTATTATCGCTGAAGCAAAGTGGTGTGGCCGCTAGGTGCACTTTGCGATGAAGTACAATGTCCCGCCTATGGGTACTATTGCTCAGTGAGTACACCATTTAGATCTCTACCTTTACACGCTGACGGAATGTCTTATAGCGAGTGGTTCATGGGTGTAAGTTTCGCGATATGTTGCCCGTACAGATCGATTGACCATGCGTTTCAGGTCGGCGCACTCCAGGGCTACGAGCATGCCAACTCGACCGCGCTCAAGCTCTGGGAGGAAGTCTACAACAACGTCCTGCTCATAGCCCTCACAGACACGTTCTCGACGGAAGCCTTTTACACAGTCCGTCTGCCGTTCTGCTCTCCAGTATCGCCGTCCTGACCCCGCGTAGGATTTCGTGCGGGACCCGCACTTCGCGCAGCACTGGACCGGGCTGCGCCAGGACTCGGGCGACCCGTTCGCGTATGCGCCGCGTGCGAAGGCGGTGTACGAACGGCTCGGGGTGGACTACCGCACGAAGACGATCATCTTCTCGGACGCGCTCACCGTCGACAAGGCGCTCGCGCTCAAGAAGCAGTGTGACGAGCTCGGATTCAAGTGTACGTCGTCCCTTGGCAGTGCCGAGCGACATGTGTGCTGACGCGTGTATGTGTAGGCTCGTTTGGAATCGGGACGTCGCTCTCGAACGACTTCAAGAAGGCGTCGGACGGGGCGGAGAAGAGCCGCGCGCTGAACATGGTCATCAAGCTCTCGTCTGTGGACGGCAAGCCGACGGTGAAAATCAGCGACGATATCACGAAGGTGGGTGTTTTTTAAATGTCACTTCGCTCGGTCGGGGCTGAACATGCTGGATGTGCAGAATACTGGAGAGCCGGAAACCGTCCGCCGGGTCAAGGGGATCTTCCGTATCCCGATCACTGACAAGGACGAGGTCATACTGTAGACAGCCCCACCACCTAGGAGGCATAGAGAAGGAGTCGGAGGATTCAGAGCAGACTATACCAATGTGTATCCGTAATGTATGATGTGCGAATTTGTCATTCACGAGAAGTGCGATCATGAACGATATTTGCGTGATTGCCAATTAGACGGGTACACGTACAGACGAGATCCTAGTTAGCTAAAGTCCATTCACAGCACAAATGATAGCAAGTCTAATCCTTCCTGATAACCCCACGTACGCCGTACTCAGAAAATGGAGTTGATGATGCCGCCGCCAATGGCAGCACCTATACCGGTTCCGTCAGCACTGCTATACGCAGAGCACGCATGAGACCAATCACTCACCAGCGCCGAAACCAACACCACCAGCGGCAGAGGTCGCCATGGTGCTCCCCAACTTGCCAAACTTGCTCTTCTTCGGGGGCGGCTGCTGCTCCTGCGGCTGGGCGACCTGCATGGGCGACATGATCGGCTGGGGCGCGTACGACTGCTGCTGCTGCTGCTGGTACATCGCGGCCTTCTCCGGCTCATGCGGCGCCATGCCGTACTGCTGGGGCGGGCCCGGGGGCGGCTGGTGGTAGGAGGACATGTGCATAGGCCCCATCGGCATCCCGGGCATGCTAGGCATGCTGGACGGGGGCGGGGGCACCGCGGGGCTGCGGCCGGCGTCGAGGAGCTCGACGTAGTTGGCGGGGAAGAGGCCTTGGCGGCCCCTGCACTTGCCGGTCCACCAGTCTGCGTTCGTCTCGTCGACGATCTCGATGGTCTCCCCGGCGGAGAAGGAGATGTCGTTCACTTCCTGTCGAGATGGGCTGGTGTCAGTAGTGCTGTGACATTCGGGGGGAATAAGCGGAGGGAGGTAAGCGGACTGACCCGGCCGTCCTCGTTGTAGGGCCAGATGGCGCGCGCTCGCTTGGTGCCGTTTCGTGGGGGCGGGGGCGGGACTCCACGGCGTGCGGGCGAGGGCGCACGAGCGGGTCCGACGGCGAGGTTCTGCATGCTGGCAGCGACGGAGTCGGCAGAGGGGGAGCTGGGGCCTTGGGAGAGGCGGGTGATGATTTCGGTAGCCTCGGACGAGGAGATGTAGTTCTGGGAGGCGAGGAAGAGGACGTTCGCATGCGTCTGCGAGAGGACGTGCGAGAGCAGCGCCGCTGCCTGCGGGTCGCTGGGCGTCGAGACTGGCATGGTCGGTGTCGAGGACGTCGTGGATGGAGAGAGAGAGAGAGAGAGCGCGCGTAGCGCACCCTTGCAGTGCTATGGGCGCTAAATAAATGAGCACTAAGTGGTACCTGAGATCTCGGATCTCCTTCTCTCTACTCGACTCTACTTGCTCCGTATAACTAAAACATAGACCAAGGAACACAAAACATGGCGATCGTGCTCATCGACGCCCTCCCCAACTTCATCTCCCCCGACGAGCACAGGAATCTCGTCGCGTCTACGCCCGCGTCGTTCTCCGACATCCCCCCAGTCCTCCGCCACAAGGAGGACAATGTCTCCATCACCCTCGACCCCCCAGTCGACGCGTTCTCTGCTGCCGATGCAGCCAATGGCTCGCTCTACGTGATCGAGAGGTGCGATACATGTTCGACGCGTTAGATGTATACTCACCCGTCTCTCAGCCATCTCGTATTCATGTCCGCAACTGGCCGTGGCTTCCAACTCGAGTACCCGTCCATCACCCTCCACGCCATCTCCCGCGGCGAGCAGGGCCCCTCCATATACTGCCAACTCGACGACACCATCAACGCGCCGGAAAACACGAAGCCCCAGAACGATGAGGAGGACGTCGCGGACATGAGCGAACTCACCATCCTACCAAAAGACCCCTCTGCCCGTGCGTCAGCCACTTTCAGTTCCCAATCATGCTCTGACTACATCCCCACAGTCGAGCCTATATTCGAGGCGCTCTCCCTCTGCGCGTCCCTCCACCCCGACCCCGGGGCAGACGACGAGATGGACCACGACGACGACGCGTTCGTCGACCCCGGCGAGTTCGAGACCTTCAATGGGACCGCCGACGAGGAGCTCAGCGAGGTCGGGAGGGTGCGCAGCGATTTCCTCAATAATAGCCGTTTCGCCCCGTATTAGACACCGCCCGCCAACCTGCTTCCCCTTTTTTTTGGTCCCCGTACCCCCGCAGGCCGCGCTTTCTCATCTCGAGAGCATCATTTACAACCCGTTCGACAAGCCCGCGCCGACGGAACAGTTCGAGGACGCGCCAGAGCAGCAAAAGCAAAAGCCGAAGCTGGCAGAGACCGAGAAGGAAAAGCCGGTAGCGAACGGCGAGTCAAGCTAAACGTGCGCGTCCCATCGTAGTCGATTGTAGCCGTAGCCTACGCTAGATCTACACATGGTAATACATGGCGTTTTACAGCGGTTCAACGTGTCGTGTGTGTTCATCATCGCGAGCACCCAAGTGCATCACCATCATTTCTTCAGTGCTCCAAAGCTATCCGCAATCCAAGATGACCCCAGGTCCTTTTCCTCCTCCTTCACCTTCACCGGCATGCTTTCCGCCTTGATGTTGCTGAACGAGCTGAATCCCGGTATCGTCTTCTGCACCGGCTCGAACTTCGGCAGCGGGCCCCAGCTGAACCCCACGGGAGGAGGCCGCGGCGGCGGCTTGACGAAACCCGCGGGCTGTGACAGCTGCGCAGACCGCCCATGATTCCGTTCCTTCGGGGGACGCATCGCGCCCGACCGGCCGGAGGAAGGCGGGGTCGGCTCTGCCGTGAACGGCGGGGAGGGCGACCACGCGGGCGACATGCCGAAGCTCCCAGGGGGTGGAGGAGTCCATGCTGGGCCAGCGGGAGTAGGCATCCCGGGAGTGGCAGGAGGAAAACCGCCCATCCGAAGCATCCCCGCTGCGAATGCCGCGCCCACGCCGAGCCCGGACTCTGGGGAGAGCAAGGGCTTGTGGGAGGAGCGTATTTCGCACGCGGGTGGCAGAGCGTCGATGGCCTTGGTGTTAAGCAACGGTTCCTTTCGCGCCTTGAGGAGCGCGCGCTTCAGCTTCTGTGCACTACGCTCGGCATTGAGTGCTGCGGCGGTCGAGGCGGCGATGTTAGGTGTCACTTCGCGTCCGATGCGGCCTGTACGGTCGGGTAGGCGCTTATCCCGCGTCGACGAGGCGGCGAAGGAGAGCTTGCCACGGGCTTGCGAGGCGAGGTTGAGTTGGGCGACACGCTCGGCGAGAGACGAGACGCCCTCTTCTTCCTGCTCGATAGCGACGTCGATGTTACGGTACGTGCGGTTGATCGTGTCCAGCGACGGCGGTCTGCAGAGGAAAGTTAATACCCAGTTTGATCACTTATAACGCTCGGGGACGCTTACTTTAGAGTCGGCTTCCCGTTCTTCACGCTGTTCAGCTTCTTCTTGGAGGCCTGGATGTGGTCCTCCAGCTGCTGGATCCTCCCGCGCATCGTCTGTATGCATGTGGTCAGCGAGTAATAGAGCAACAGAACGGGATGGTACTGACCCGAATCTCCCTCCGCAATTGGGCTTGCGTTTCCAGGTGCTCGGGGCTTAGCGTGCGTGCCTTGAGCATGCGCGCGAACTCTGTGTCCTGCGACGCCTTGTGGAAACGCGCGATCTCCTCCTTGCGTGTAGTCGCTGTTGTACTCTGTAAGATTTTTTGACCCGTCGAACATTGGGCGGGAAACGTACCTTTGAGCATGTCGCTCTCGAGCTCGCGCATGACGGAGATAACCGAGGGCTTCTCCTTCTCCCACTTTTCTACCTCGCGCTCGACCTCCTTCATGATTTCCTTGAACTGCGCGAGGTCGCCCAGGATCCATTTCGCGGGATCCAGCAGATCCTGCGCCGTCTTGTTTCCGTTGCCGGGCTTCTTCAGCTGTGTAGTGCGTGCACTCGCTCGGGTGGCTAACGCCTTGAGCTAGAGGGAGATTCATGTCAGCATAGCGCCCTGAAGTTGTGTTATACACGTACATCTTCGAGTTCTTTCGCCAAACTGGAGAACAGGTACAGGCACTCTACCTGCATGCCTTGCGCGATGGCCGCTTGGGATGGTGGTGGAGGCTGAATGGGCACAGCGGAAGCTCCCACAGGCGCAGGTATGGCTGGGGTGGTGCTCGCTGCGGCTACTGTGGCAGGCTTGGGCGCGGGGGTCACAGGAGGGGTCGCGGCAGGCGTCACAGGCGTCGCGGTCTTCTCAGTAGTGCTCACCGAGGTGGTGGAGGTGGTGGATGCTGAGGGGATAGCGAATGTCGAACCCCCAAAGACACTTCCAGCATTCGGAGAGGTGCCAAACGCTGACTTGGGCTTGGGCTGCACTTGTGTGTCCTTTGGCTTGTCTTCCCTGGCTCCGACCGCCCACACAGGCTTCGCCTCGTTGGATGGCGACTTCTGCGCAGTGACAGTGCTGAACGCGCTCGGCCTCGCAGCTGCAAAACTGGCGAATCCTCCACCGGATGGCGTCGTCGTCGCTGGCTTCAAAGGGGTCGTTGCTGGAGTGGACGACTGACCGAATGCAGACTGACCGAACGCAGACTTTCCTATGGATGGCTGACCAAACGACGACTGGCCGAACGAGCTCTGGCCAAACGAAGATTGCCCAAACGACGACTTCCCGAAAGCGCTGCTCTGACCAAGTCCTCCAAATGCGCCCGCGCCCGTGGATTGAGATGGCTGGGCAGAGGCAAACGTGCTACTTGCTGATTTCGTCGATTTTTCAGAACCGGACGGGCTGCTTGCTAAGTCCGTCAAATTTTCAGAACCGGACGAGCTACTTGCTGATTCCGTCGATTTTGCAGAACCGGAGGGGCTGGAGGGGCTACTTGTCGACTCTGTTGGCTCCGCGCCCGGCACGTCCCCTGCGCTGAATGCACCTTCGGAGCTAGGAGCGTCTTGCGGTTTTTGCTCCGCTGCTTGGGACGCCCACACTGGCTTGGCGTCGGGTGTCTTCTGCTGTGCCGCACTGGCGAAGGACGTGGGCGCTGTCGTGAATGCTGCAAATCCGCCTCCGCTGCTACTCCCGCTGCCGAAGGCGGAGGTGGGTGGGGGCTTGACGGGAGTGGCGGTCGCACCAAAAGATGTACTGCCGAACGCAGACTGTCCGAATGCAGGCTTGCTCGCCGGGGTTGTGGAGGTGGTGGATGCGGAAGAGACAGCGAACGACGATCCTCCAAATACACTTCCAGCACTCGGAGAGGTGCCAAACGCTGACTTGGGCTTGGGCTGCTCTTGCGCGTCCTTTGGCTTGTCCTCACTGGCGTCGACCGCCCGCACAGGCTTCGCCTCGTTGGGTGGCGATTTTGGCGCAGGGACAGTGCTGAACGCGCTCGGCCCCGCAGTTGCGAAACTGGCGAATCCTCCACCGAATGGAGTCGTCGTCGCTGGCTTGGAGGGGGTCGCCACTGGCTTCAAAGGGGTCGTTGCTGGAGTAGACGACTGACCGAATGCAGACTGACCGAACGCAGACTGTCCTATGGACGGCTGGCCAAACGAGCTCTGGCCAAACGAAGATTGACCAAACGACGACTTCCCGAAAGCGTTGCCCTGGCCAAGTCCTCCAAATGCGCCGCCGCTCGTGGATTGAGGTGGCTGAGTAGAGGCAACCGTGCTACTCGCTGATTCCGTCGATTTTGCGGAACTAGACGGGCTAGTTGTCGACTCTGTCGGCTTCGCACCCAGCGCTTTCCCTCCGCTAGATACACCTCCAGAGCTAGGAGCGTCTTGCGGTTTCCGCTCCGCTGCTTGGGACGCCCACACTGGCTTGGCGTCAGGCGTCTTCTGCTGTGCCGCGCTAGCGAAGGACGTGGACGCTGTCGCGAATGCTGCGAATCCGCCTCCGCTGCTACTCCCACCGCCGAAGGTGGAGGAGGGTGGGGGCTTGGTGGGAGTGGCGGCCGTGCCAAAAGATGTACTGCCGAATGCAGACTGTCCGAATGCAGGCTTGCTGGCCGAGGGCTGGCCGAAGCTGGACTGTCCGAACGCGGTAGCGGTTGGGTTGGTGCCAAAGCCGGATTGACCGAACGTAGACTGGCCAAAGCCAGTCTGGCCGAACGCAGATGAAGGCTTGGATTCGGTAGATGCGGGGTTTGATGCGTCATTCTCGCCCGCTGGCTTAGAGGAGAAAGCGGACGCCCCTCCTCCAAACGCGCTACTGCTGCCGGTACCGAAGCCGCCGCTACTTCCACTACCGAATGCATTTCCCGACCCGAATCCGGAGGAAGAACCACTGCCTCCGCCAAACGCACCGAAGCCTGTAGGAGGCTTAATGGGCCCGGCACCAAAGGTCGCAAAGGTTGAGTTTGAAGTTGGGCCGCTGCCGCCGAATGGCGAGCCCGAGGGGGTGCTCTGCTGCTGTGGGGCGCCGGAGGAGCCGAACATGGATGAAGTACCCGCGCCAGGCCTGGGCTGTGAGCTTTCGCCACCGCCGAGTGACATGCCTCCGAGACCGCCATCCGCCTCTGACACCATGGTGTCTTCAGTAGCTGATGCCATCTCAACCGATACCGAAGGGGCAGACATCGGAGGGGCCTGCAGTATTTGCGCTGGGGGTGTTTGAGCACCGAAGCCGAATGGAGGACCCCCGAACTTCGCTGGTGCACCGGAAAAAGCGCCGAAGCCACCGCTCGTATTGTTGGTCCCACCAAACCCGCTCGGCTGAGCAGAGGTAGGTGCTGGAGCGGCGAAAGCACTGTGCGCAGAAGAATCGGTAGCGGTTGAAGTAGCAGGGGAGATGGACGGAGCAGAAGAAGAGCGAGTGGCCATCATCCCTGGGTATGCGACTCCCTGCGTTTGAATGATGTGCCAGCCTGTCAATGTGCCGTCGCTGGCGTAGAGGTACATGATGGGCGGCGGAGGGACATCCACGTCTTCACCTGATGGTCCGGTATACTTGTAAGACTGGTCGTTGGTCAGGTCCAGCTCAAGGCCCAGGAGAACAGTGTCGTTCATGTCAGAGTCCAGGGGTACCGTAGGGGTAGAGGTCTCCTCGAGCGTGAGGTTGAGCCATGAGTCCAGGGTTGATGCTCCCGAGTCCGTCAAACTACCCAGAACACCGATATCCGAGGAGGTACCGTCGCCAACGAACAGGAGGAGCCTGGATGGCTCCCAGGCGCGCAGAGTGACCACGAAACAGCCGGGAGGCCTCACCCCAGGGAAAGGCAAGTAGGGACACGCCAGCTTGACATCCCCTGCCGTGCGAGACTTCGAGTCGAGCGATAGGATGTAATGGCTCTGCTCTACGTCCGGACTCAACTGTCCTACCGGGGCATAGATCGCGTGAAACTCTGAGTTGGAAAGCCATGTAGTCGCAATGATGCTCTGTCCATCCAAGTTCTGCGGTTTGGGAACGACACTTTTGACTGTCGAGGTGTCTGTAGGGCTGAAAGTGACGATGTCACCACTTTCGAGGCCTATGGCTATTTGTTTCCCCTTGGGCGACCAGGACGCTGAGGGAAACGATGAGCATGTATGGTTCGATGTATAGTGTCAAGGATAGGTACCGGAGATGGGGTTCGTTGCAGGCGAGCCTCCTGCATTCCACCCGCCGATGGATGCCAGCTTTTGAACGTCGAGAATCTCGACAGGCAGTTCATCTCCAGCTTCACGAACAAGGGCGACAGTTTGCATGTCTCCTGGGCTAGGAAAGATGTCCTGCACCGGCTTGCGACCCGAGAAGGGGAAGGTATGCAGAGGTGGCGCAGCAGCGGAAGACTGGAAGACAGCCTGTGAGTCGTACACACTGAGTGGGCCACTAGTGAAGGCGACGAGTAGCCGAGCATCGTCCTGGGTGAAGGAAACGATGTGAGGAATTGCAGGAAGAGGGAGGGATACGCGTGATTGCAGGGAAAGTGGGCCATCAGAGGTCGAGGATGAGAAGACAGAGTGGAGGTCGTTCAAAGGAGAGAGAACAAGGGCTAGAATGATGTCAGACGTGGCGTGAACATGAATGAAAGAACAGCATACCGTAAGAGCCGTCCGTATTGCGAACAGCTGCAGCATACCAGCCCGCGCTGTTTGCTACGGCAAGAAGGCGAGCTTTGGCAGGGAGGACATCAAGGTCAAGAGGTTCAGGAGAGAGGCGGAGGCGTGAGCGTTTGTTCAACAACCTCAGCGCGAGGAACTATTCAGAGGTAGATGGTCAACTACGAGAAGGAAGACACTGCGAAAGAAAGATACGGACGTCTGCCTCTTTCTCAGAGGCCTCCTTGGATATTCGCTGAAGCTGCGCCGGTGGCTGAGGGTGCAACTGGTTGACATTCATTGTGCGTGTGTCGTGGTAGAGGTAGCGGTCATATGTGATGGGTCGTCGTGCAGCAGTGGAGAAAGCGAAGACGCGAGCAGAGAAGGAGGTGGTGGTGAGAGGGGGAGGGGGAGCAGGATGGGGGAGAGAGGCGAGGACTCGAGAGGATCGCGACGGCGCGCGACGCGTCTGAGGCGAGCGCGTGGCGAATCTGTCCGCGCTCGCCTCCTCCTTCCCTCTCGCCTCCGTCCATCTCGTCCTCCCGTCCCTCCCCCGCCCGCGCACGCCCCGCCCCCGTCGCCGCGTACATGCTCGGCGCTGTCTCTAGCGATGACCGCCTCTCAGATGGTCCTTCCTCCCATCCAATCTCCGCCTCCGCTTGAGATCCCCGCACTAGACCTTGGCACCCCCGCGCACAGTCCTGATATTTCCAGAGAACCCACACCCCGCCCTCCACGACAACGTACGCCGTGCATCGGACCTATTGCGCATTGCTAACATTGAGATGGTGTAGCGCACTCGAACGTCCTTGCTCGTCTTCAGGCTCTCTTTCCATCCCAGCACCATCCCTCAACTACCGTACCTCCTCCTGACATCCCCGCACCTCCCCCTCCCGCACCTCCGGAACCCCCCAAATTCATTAAGGTGCGGCTGCTAACATGGAACATGCACGACTCCCTACCCAAGGTCCGTCTCTACCCTACTTCGATCGTGAGCTACTCCGCTCACTCAGTTCAGGGCGACGTCCAAGAACTCCTCGGTTCTGTTTCAATATCCAATCCCGCCATTTCTTCTCAGGATACCCCGGAGACGTCTACTTTGCCTGCCTTCCCTCTTGATGCTGCTCATCCATACCACGTTGTGATTGTGTAAGTTCGTTCTATATTCACTGCTGCCTCTAACTTGACACCATCATAAGCGCAGGTCAGGAGTGCCCAAGCGCGTCTGGTTAGTCTGTTGCTGCCTTTCGGTGCCCGGCCGTGTACCTACTTTCTCATCTCAATTGAACAGGCATCCCCATGGCCCTTGGTGCAGGATTCAAGCTGAACAAGGAGAAGGAAATATCTCGTTCAAGACACTCCCTCCTCCCTGTCGATGCCGACGAGTCCATACATCGCAAGAGCGCGGAAGCAGACCTCATGTCTCCGACTGACAAGTCATATGAACATCACCACCCTCCTTCCAGCTGGTCCTCCGTCCTCGAAAATTGGTATAGCCATTCGCCAGCTGCAAGTGTCAACGGTGCTGTCGCGTCCGATCCGAACCTCAAGCCTTCGCATGAAGTCCAGCGAATGGGACCATACGAACTTCTCACCAAAGAGCGTATGATGGGCCTTTACCTCGCAGTCTTCATCCACCGAGATGCGAAGCCGCTCGTGCAAGGTACGTACACTTGAAGTTGCCCACCGAAGCCCTCTGACCGTCTCGGAAGGCACTTCTAGATCTGCGGTGACCACAGGGCTCATCGGTGGCCGTGTGGGCAACAAGGGCGGCGTCGGTGTGAGTGTGAAACTGGCCGACACAACCTTGCTCTTTATAAACGCCCACCTTGCGGGTAAGGTGATTATTTACGTACCGTTCGACTTGAGCTTAATATCCTCATAGCTCATGAGGGACGTGTGCATCACCGACTTGCTGATTTCGCTAAGATCAAGGTCAGTTTTGTCTTCCACATCGTAACAGGATGCTTATTGTCGCCCTAGGCTGAGTTGTCGGTGGACGACTTTCTTTCCCCGGACGATCCGCGCATCATGGCTGAAGGTGTGACCGTCCCTCTAGAGACTCGGAGTATGCTTGCTGACAATACGGCAGATATTACCGACCGATTCGACTTCAGTTTTGTCTTCGGGGATCTCAACTTCAGACTCGACATCACCCGCCTACATGCCGATTGGCTCATCTCCCGGAAAGGTATCGTCAGATCTGAGTTGCTCATGTATCTTCAATTTTATGACCGTTCTCGCAGACTACGAGCAAGCCCTCGAGTTCGACCAACTACGGCAAGTCATGGCCCATAGCAACTGGTTTGCCGGCTTCAACGAGGCGGCCATTCGATTTCCGCCCACATTCAAGTACGACGTTTACAAACGCTCCCGACACCGCTCGTTTAAACGGCCATCCCCGAAGCCTGTTAGTAGTGGTCTGCGGCACGACAAGTTGCTGTCAGAAGTCGCAGAGCAGGAGCATGAAAGCACAACTATGCCCGACGACCACGCGTCCCAGCACGGTGTCGAAGTCGACGATGAGGGGGAGTATGACGGCGAGGCTGCCTCAGTGGTCTCTTCGGCATGGACATCTGTCCGATCGCGCCACACCGACTTCGATCGGGACGACGAGTTGGAAAGCTCGCCGCCTTCCACCGGTGGCTTTGGTCAATCCCCACCCGCAAGTGCGAGCACGACGAATTTGCTGGTGCACAAGATGTGGTCTGCAGCTGCTGCGCACAAAGCAAAGCAGAAGTGGGTTGCCCTATGGACCGCTTCCGGCAGCCCCACTTCTCCGAGGCACAGGCAAGGGCAGTCTGAGGAGGGGCAGAGGCAGAAGAAGCGCGCTAAGTGGCGGCAGAGCTGGGCATCGGCGAAGTCACCACCACCGTCACGACGGCAGAGCGAGAACACGACGGAGGAAGCGCAGACACCATCTCCTACGACGGCCGTGGACCCGGCGGACCCGAGGCAGACGAGGGCAGGCAGGAATAAGGAGTTCCAGGCGGCGCTACTTGATGCGGCGAATGCGCGACCGCATAAGCATCTCGCGCTCAGCGAGAACAACGTGGACCTGGAGGAGGAAGAGGAGAAGGGGGTGTACGACTCCTCCCACAAGCAGCGGGTACCGAGCTGGTAAGTGTAGTCGCGCATTCACGCTGCGAAGTAGGATGCTGACGATGGCATGTCCGTAGGTGCGATCGAATACTGTGGAAGACGACAATCAAGCCGGACCCCGAATCCGACACCGAGGACGGCGAGTCTCAGCGGTTCATGCCTTTCCGTGCGAAGATGGGTCAGATTTTCCATGCTTTCCGACCATCGTCCGTTCGAGCTCGCAGGGATTCGACGTGGTCAATGCACCACCCCGAGATTGGGCAGCACCCATCGAGTGCGGGCGACCAAGTCTCTCACCACCTTCAACCACCTCCTGCCTCCGTTTCGTCGCCCACCCGTCAGAAGGGCAACCCGATGCGAAGGATAACGCAGGTGCGGTCGGTCGACTCCTTCCCGAAAGCCTCTGGGGACCACTCCCTGGCTCGCGCACTGTCACACGACGCAGCGCCGGTGTCCGGCAGTGGGAGCAGCGGGGTGCCCATGCGACATGCGAACACTATCTCGCCGGTGCTCAACGTTGGCGACATTCTCGGGACCGCACCCGGAGCCTCCGTCGCTGGCCAGGACAGCCCGACCGAGCTGGCAACAGCACCGAACTCCGCGCCGTCGTCGGGTCCACCTGTCTTCCGCTGGCTCCTGCCGTTCTTGTATCGAGATGGACAGCAGGCTGTCGCAACGCCGTCTGTGGAGTCTCCTGGAACGCCGAGGCCACCACCGCCGCTCCCCAAGCGGGGAGACGTGGTATGCCTGAAGTACGACACGCTGGATGACCGGGGAATGCGCAGGCTGGAGGGACGCAGCGACCATAGACCGGTCATTGGATCGTATGCGCTGTACATATAGTTAGATTACTTTACTCGGATTGCTAGTATGCGCGAGCTGGACAGGATCCTCTGGCGGTATATACCTCACATCACACGCACATTCCTTTCGTTAGCTCTTACTATTACGTTCGCGGACGTTTGTACTGATTAATCTGACACCTTGTTGGTCGAGTAGCGTAGCCGTCGGACCGTGCTCCAGTACCCTCATTGTACATACCCGGGATGCGACCGTCGCTGGTGCATATAATATGGCGATATGCGGCGCACGTCATTGGACGAGGTGTGCGGGCCACCGTGACTTGGCATAGATGCGAAAGACGAGGACAGGATTACAATTACGGGCTCTCTGGTCCTTCGTAGCAGACACGATATTCCGTAGATCTAGCGTTCGGTCCAGCCCTCAGGGCTCGAGAGAGGCGGGGAAGGTGCCGTTCTCGCGCTGCTCATCCCACTTGTTGATCTGCCATGGGAGTAGGTTAGCGTATGAGGTAAGTGTGGAGAACGGATGGCGGCCACGTACCCATTCGTCTACACGAGCAAAAAAGGCGCAGAGGATAGGGGAGGGCATGTTCAGAGTAGGACGGAGAGGAGGTGGAGCGGGACGTACTGGGGCAAAGAGAGTTGTAGGCACGCTTGAACTGCTTGCAGGGCGCGTAGTCCTCGCCCTTGGCGGCGATGCACTTGAAGTAGTCCGTGTAGTTCTGGAAGCTGTTGAGGTGCAGCAGGAACGGGTGGTTGCGAGGCGCAACGTCAGAGCGTGTACTGGGGGACGAGGATAGCAATGGAGAGGACACAGACCAGTGACGCGTCTGGTTGGTGTTGGGGAAACGGGCTGTAGGGCAGTTTAGCGGAGGAGGGTTGCAGCGGGGGCGAACGTGCTCACCGTCGAACCCGGCGGTCTGAAGGACGTATTTGCTACGGTGACAAGGCGTCAAAATTTGACTCTAAGCGAAGATTATATTCGAGCAGGACTGACCTGGAGAGGTCAGACTCAGACATGGCGAGTGCGGGGGCGAGCGTGCGGAGGGGAGAGAGGGGGCGGAGGGAAGGAGGAGAGCGTGGTCGGAGCGTTGAGGGGTTGAGAAACGGGCGCGCGCGGACTCGCCCGACCCAGTCCCGGCACGCGCGTGTCTCGGCCTCCGTCCATCACCCCCGCTTGTCCTCAGCCACCATCCTCCGCTGCTGCTCTCTGCTACATCTACACTTGTATTTCTAGTCTATATCCCTTGTTTCGGCGTATACCCGCACATCCACCGTCATGGACGCCCTCAAGGCTGAAATTGCCGTCAAACGCAAGGCGCTCGCCGTCCCTGCATCCGAGGGCGCTCGTCCCGCAAAGTACATGCGCAGAGGCGACCTCGAACGCCTCAAGGAGGAACAGGAGAAGCAGGAGAGGGAGGAGAAGGAGGCGAGGCTCCGGGAGGAGCGCGAGCGTGAGGAACGCGAACGCGAAGAGCGCAGGCGAGAGAAGGCGGCAGCCAAGGTGAGTGTGGCCCGCGCTCGTACTTCCTTGTCATTCGTCTCATCTATATTGATGGAGAATAGGCTGGTAGTGCATGCAGGTCCTCCAAGTCGCCACATCCTGAAGGCGGCCCATCAACCGGCTCGCCCGCACCCGACTCCGCGCTGTCATTCAACATCTCCAACGAGGAGACCGTCCGGCGCCTCCGTGCAAAGGGCCAGCCCATTCGACTCTTTGCCGAGTCCGACAAAGACCGCCGACTGCGGCTACGCGCGTTGGAACTCATCGAGGAGAAGGACCATGAGCGGCACGGTGGTCAGAACGACTTCAAGAAGGCGCTCGAGGACGTGGAGAACGTCGAGCGCCAGATGAAGGACAGGCAAGTCCAAGACGAGTCTATACGCGACAAGGGCAAGAAGAAGGACTCCGAGGTGTCCTTGGTCAGCGAGATTCTGGATCTCGAACTCGTCAAGACGGACCCGGACAAGTTGTATCCCATCATCTACTACGCGATGAAGAGAGCGTTGAAGGAATGGGAGCAATGGATGGACGAGCGCCCTGGTGAGTTACCTCCTATAGTCATGAAGCCTTCGCGGGCCTGACGGCTATTCGCAGAAAATGTCAAGCGTACGACGCAGGGCAAGCTGGCAGCGGCTACGCAACGGCAATCTGCGGAGTACCTAAAGCCTCTATTCAAGCTCTTACGAGCAAGGGTGCGTCTTCTCATTGCTGCGGTGCTATGTGTGCACACTGAATCCCTCGTTCGCAGAATCTGCCCCCAGATGTGCTTGCCAGAATTGCCGAAATTGTACACTACATGCAGAAACGGCAGTACCAGAGGGCGAACGACTCTTATCTTCGTCTGTCAATTGGCAATGCTCCGTGGCCCATCGGTGTTACGATGGTCGGGTGAGTTGATCTCTTTAATGGGCTGAAGCACAAGTCACTGACTACCGTCCAGTATCCACGAGCGGTCCGCTCGAGAGAAGATTTCCGCTGACCAGGTTGCGCATGTTCTGAATGACGAAGTCAGCCGGAAGTACATCCAGAGCTTGAAGAGGTGATGTAACTTGACTTATATCCTTTTACTTGTTCTGACAGACTTGTAGAATCCTGACCTTTGCTCAGACAAAGTACCCCCCTGAGGACGTCACACAGCTGATGGGATGAGTAGCTATATTCTGATATGTTGCACACATAGGCACTGAATCAGACATACTTGATTTGGCCTTGGAAGGTTGTGTTGTGGGTGCATGTCAATGCAAGCTCTCTGTTCAGTGTAGACATGTTATGTCCTGATCAATCTCAGAGTTTATCAATAGTTCCATCCCTTTCCTGTGTATTCTCCAGTTTTCTCTATGCTTACCTTTTGCCACTCCAGAATACAATTGGATACTCTAGTATGAGCTGGACTGTACATACATAAAAATAAGCTAATTGAGCTTGAATGTTGTCCTATTTTCCTACCATCTTACAGCTCAGTCAATGGCATAGTATCAGCGCTTACTGTATGAACTAGCCATTCTGAGTGATTAAGAGTCAAATTTATCAACAATCAGTCAACTCAGCACACTTCACTGCCTCATTCCTATCCAGAGCTTGCACTGTGCAGCCACACTCACAAGTGGGGAACACCTGTGTGCCATCTGCTGTGTGCCATCTGCAGTTTGCATTGTGCTTGCAGCTTGCCTTGTACAAGCTATTATGCCTGTATGGGGGTGGGAAGCACAGTGCATGGGAGAGCTTGCTGTGGCAGTTGCTCCTCTTAGTGTGTAGCACATATAATGCTATGATCATACCACCATCAGACATTTGAAGGAGCTTTCTAATGATATATGGTAGTGATACAAAATGAGCCATCAGTGTAAGAAATTGCAGGGTTGAGCCTTCCTTACACCAGTCCCAAGTGTGTTAGATCCTTAATACAGCCAGAAGTAACATAGACATGACACAGTTTGTAGGTGTTAGTAGCATGTGACAGATGTACTACATGGCTATGTAGAGTGTAGTAAGAAGATAGCCATGTATGTAGGGTTCACCATGGGTCACCCCTGGGTAAAATTTTCCTGACCCGTACCCTTGACCCACAGTACCTGTACCTGCAAACCCTCAGGTTGCACAGGTCCTGGGTTGAGCTAAGTCGCAGGGGTCAGGCACTACCCATACCTGCTGCAGGTTTTGGGCCAGGTCTGGTCATTCAAACACACAGGTGAATAAAGACTATCGGGCACAATTGCATTGTTGTACACAAGGATACACATGGCAGATTGTAGTCTAATCCGAGTCAGAGTTACATATGGTCCTCAGCAACGGAAGTCTAGAGTCGCTATTATAGTCCGCATCCATGGTGCTTGTCTCCATGGTGTCATCAGCCTGACACACGTGAAAGTTAATTCACTAGAATAACCTTTACCTGAATATACTGGTCTGGAACACAGTCGGGTAGCACTTCAGTTGTTCACAAAGTAGTGTGAAGGGTTATTTGTATTTATTTGTGTGTGTGGGTGTGTGTAGAGTGCACTCAAGTAAGCACACAATGGCAGAGGGGTAGGATGTGTGATGATCAGGGAATAATGAGTTCAATGCCAAAGCTAAGCAGCACAGTAAGTCGTAGACCTGTTCGTTAGGTCCCTTATGTGCAAGACTAGACTCCACCGTCTGCAGAGGATAATCCAAACTTAGACTTAACACTGAGATCAAAATGCATGTGTGATGGTTCAGGTGAAAGGGGCTTATTCCATTTTGGGGAGGCTTCGCAGCCTTATATAAGGTAGGTGCAAGAATGATCCAAAATAGTAGTACATAGGTGAACAATAACAGGGACACTTGGTCATTATCCTAGTAGGACAATAAGAAATATGCTCGGCGAGAACGAATGGCCTATTTTTGAGAGGAGAACAATGACAAATAAACAATAATGCATGGGACAATAACGAGTGGACAATAGCAGATAGGAGGACAATAACGAGTGAACAATAGCAAATAGGAGGACAATGGTAAAATGGGGACAATGATGAATGAGAACAATGGCGAACATACAGTATCAGGTGCATAGGAAATCACATGCAAAGGAGTGAAGAGGGCAAACATGATGAAGAACAAAAACAAATATGCACATGCAGTCACATCCTGTCAACGGCTCTGTTCACAATGTTTTGAAGACACAGCAGCACACCGACTGCATCTTGCGCCTCCTCATCACTAACCTTGCTGTCTGTATCGTCATCCTCGCTCCCGTCATCCTCGTCATAGGATGGAGATGGTGGAGGGGGATCTGAGGGTGGGACTACCTCACTCTTGGCAGTGATCTCGAGTAAGACAACTGGGGTGCCGACAAGGTTGGTCAGCTTCTTGGGGAAGTGCCTGCGCAGCCTGCCATGTTGCGTCAGACATACTTGCAGTATGACAAGCCTTTACACTTGAAGATTCATCCACATTGCATGCACATGCCATGTCTGTGCCCTCGCCCACTGCTGGACTTGCAGCAGTGTGATCATTGTGTGCATGCACATGTTCTGCTCTCCAAGCATTAGAGGCCTGAGATTTTGAACAATCAGATGTGGGCATTGAGGTGGTATGCTCAGAACAGTGTACCTGATATTCCCTGTGAGCCCAGTTGACAATGAGCTCAAGCTGGCGCTCACCCATAAGGCCCTCTATGGCAGCAAGCACATAGATTTGGTTGAGGAAGTGAGGCCAGTCATACTGATGTTTACTGCAGGCATCTTCGATGCTGAAGATGACAAGAGTGCACGTGAGGCCCTGGAGTGCTGCATGTTGATGATCAGTGGTTGACACCAGCAACATTCCTTGGCTGGTTGGGTGGTTGATGATATCAGCAAAAAGCCCAGACACTTGCAAGCATCTGCAAGACTTTACAATTTGTCCCAAGCCACTGCGATCTGCGGCCCAAATTGCAAGCATGTGCAGTGACAAGACATATGTAGGCAAGGTAGGCAATCCACCCACATGTGCTTAACAAACACAACAAGGGATTGTGGGGCTCGAGCTTGCTTGGGGTGATTGCATGCCCTCGCAAGGGAATGCGAGAAACCTCAGGGTGTCAGCATATTATTCCCTGCAGCCCATATTTGATTAAATGTGCATTGATAACAGTGCAGTCACACATGTAGGGAATAAGGAATAAATTATGTATATTTCTTGCACTACTGAAAGCAAGGTATTACAAGTGAATGAAGTGCTAGATGAATTCAGTCACACTATGAACCCCGTGCACACATAACACATCTTGGCATGGGGGCCGCTACACTGACAATAGCTGCAAGTTGCAAGCTGCAGGCTGAGGACATGAGAGGTGAGTAAGAACAAAGATCCAGGTGCAGACTGTTAAGACGACACCTAGGGTCGTGGTAACGTTCAGGTACAAGGGTCTAACAGGCGAGTGAGACTCGAGGTCGGAGGGGGTTCAGAGGTGATAGATAACTAGGTCGAGCTGAGGGACGTCCTCAGCTCTCCAAGGGCACTTATATACATACGAGACATGCCGAGTCCATGCGTATCAGGGGAGGCAGGCCTGCTACCTAAGGGGCCGTAACAACGAGGCGCGGCCTTGTGGGATCCGTACCGTATCCGTGCATAGTCCATCCACATCAGTAACATGAGGCGTAGACGAGGCACTAACAATAGTCCATGTCCGAGACGTCCGAGATCCCCGAGTCACCGTAGCGACCGTCATAACACAGACCAAAGGTGTCAGTGAGAGCCTGAGACCTGAAGTCAAGAAGCACAGTCTGAGAGGCTCAGAGCAACAGGCCAAGGAATCCAGAGTGTAAGTCCCACAAGAGCACAAGTCAGGCCAAAGCACAAGTCCCAGCTTGAGAGTGTGGTGGCCATGTCCGAGAGTGGAAGTCCAAGTCCGAGCCCAGTGGAGAGCACAACAGCTAGACCACAGCGTACACTAGTAGAATCCTGAGGCCTGAGGGTGGAAGCATATGCGCTAAACCTCATTGGGGTGCATCAGCATTATGCGTGGGTGTCTGGAGTGTCTTAGAGGAGACACTTCAGACATTTCAGACAATAAACAAGACCCAGACACATGGGCTGGTATGGGCAATGCCCCTTGTCTGGGATCAGCTACTATGTCTGATACAGGTACCATAAGACTCTCATATACTGGGACTGGGTCCTGCTGTCTGTCAAGAGAAGGACATGGCCTTACTTGCAAGACAGGTGTCCTGTAAACAGTCAAACATTCTGCAAAGCAAGACAACCAGTCTGTCAGTAAGCTCCTATACCAGAAGGCTGGTCAGACACCAACCTGTCACGTTCAGACCATGTCTGGCACTGGCCTTATACTGTCCCTTGGGGATGTCTAGGAGAAGTACCTGAACATACCCACACAATGTCTTGAACTATGTCTGAACAGGCTTATCACAGTCAGTGCTAAACCTAGGGAACTAAATGATTGCCCTTGATGCACCCCAAACACACACAGCGTGGCTGGATAGTCATTTGATTATCCAGAACAAACATTAACATGCTGTAGTATAAGTCCCAAGTGCAACATGACAACCCAATGTCTAATTAAGAGTGTCTGCAATGGAGTTCAAAAACAGGTACTTCATACAACAAGAGCACTCACATATTGTATCCACAAGGTAGGCAATTAAGGAAAGTGGGCATCTAAAAAGATATGAGAAACCATGAACTGCAACAAGGGACCAACTCACATGCAAGGATTGTGCAAGGTATCATTGAGAGCTCTGTCAAAGATAGGTCAGCAAAGGATAAGCAGTACAATGAACAAACAAAAACATACGTAACAGTGATCAGACTTGAGCAAGCACTGCCCAACAATCAGCATAATAGACATCAGAAAGCTACAGCATAACGCACCCAAACTAGCCAGACTCTAGCACAAAGTCATCGTCCTCATGGTCGTCGCCATCCCACTGTGCAAAGGTGCTGTCAGGCTCACCACGGGACTGAGAGTCCAGCCAGTACCCATTGCCGGCCTCGAGAATGCGGTCCCACTTCTCATCTGAGAAGCTAGACACCGTATTCACAAAGAAGGTGCCCTTCCGCATCACCTTTGGAACACCACACTCGAAGACGGTCGTGTCGCCCCAGTCCTCCTTGGAGAAGTACCCGAGTACTCCCTTAGGAATATGCAGGTTCCCCAAGCGCCAGTGGGTAAGCACAAATTCCAGCTGCGAAAGGCATTAGATAGGCTACATAGAATGAACCTCACAACATACAGCGAGCTTGGCCATGATGAGTGACCCAATTGGACGAGAGTCGCTCAGGGAGTCCTCGGGGATGTCGGCCAACATATCAAAGTGGACGATGCCAAAGATCTCCAAGATCAACGGATTCTCGAAGCACCCCTGCCTCCACATTAGCTATAAGACAGCACAATATAATGATTGACGTTCTGTGTGCTTTGTTGAATCCGCAAAGAGGAGTGGCAGGTCCTTGTCATCGCCCTTGTGAAGCTCGGCATTGCAGAACTCGGTGCAGCCTTCAGGTGTTGTGAAGTCGTATATTTCCGGCTGCATGTTCCCATCGAAGTAGCGACTGACAGCTGCTAGGGCGGTCTTCCTGAATGCTGCATGCAGATCTTGGACACGGTAGTCAATCTATGCAGACAGGGATCAGCATATGTGGCATGCACAGATGGCATCACTTGCCAGATCATGGACCACGTCATTCACACGGACACTGCAGTCATAATCCGGCCATACTCTTTTCACAAGAGCCTGCTTGTCGCTCAGGGAGAGCACGGTCCATGGCGGAAGAGTGCCAACGTACTCCCTCACAAGAGGGAGCAGCACCGTATTGAACCGCGCGCGGAGGGCCTCAGGGATATCCCTGTTTGTGAACTTCTTCCGCTTCTTTGGCTTGCTGTCAGCCACGATGCTGTTGCTGAGTGGAGTAATGCGCGTGAATGCCTCAGCCTGTAACACATTACCATCAGTGGGGACAGGGTGGATGGGTGACGGTGACTCACACGAGTGGGAACCTTCACCTTCTTGCCCCAACACTGATCCTCTGAATCATGTAAAGCATTAATAAATGAGCACTATACACTAGGGCGCACTTACCTTTGTCGAGCTCATCATGCTCCCTGGTCTCATCCTCATTCTCGAGACCGGCCTCCCGCATACCACCTTCATCTTCGGGTGGAGCTTGGGGTGGCTGCGAGGCCTTCAACTTGGTGGCCTTGAAAGAGGTCTTGATGCCCCCGACAGCAGCTGGCAAGACATCAATGTAAGCGTCATTGGCAACAACCAGAGTCACCCACTATACCTTGTGGGTGTGCAGCACCTGATGTTCCAGCCTTGCCTGACGGCGCCGAGCCCTTGCTTGATGATGTGGCTGCCTTGCTTGAGGACGTCAATGCCTGGCCTGCCGTCATGGTTTTCCTTGAGCATGGCATTGTTGGCTGGGGCGACGACGGAGGCAGTGATGGAGCATCATGCTCTGGGGGATGCAAGGCAATCTGCAGTTGGGGTGGATGTGCTTGTGGCCGAGATCAAGATCGAGCTGGGGAGCCCACACGTGCTGCCAATGAGCCTTGCTGGGAGCGAGTCGGCACCGCTGAACCTTGCGGGGGGCGTAATGAGGGATGGGATTGGGATTGAGATGGCACCGCCAAAGAGCCTTGCGGTGGGCGCAATGATGGATAGTGTTGCAGAGTCCTGTCCAGTCCTGTCTTTTTGACCCTTTTGAAAGGACTGAGGACTGGGACTGGGACTGGACTGGAAATATTTTCAAAGGACTGGACTGGGACTGCAGTCCTTGAGGACCATTAAGGACTGCAGTCTCAGGACTGGTCTGGACCAGTCCTGGACTGCCTTCAGTCTTATATCAGTCTGGACTGGTCTTCATCAGTCCTCAGACTAAGATTGTATATAAAGCAGTTTTTGAGTAGTTTTTTTTTCACTGCCAGAACCTCTGAAGAGTTGCTGTGACATTGAGATCCAAAATTCCTCCAACAGGGATAGGTATTAGTGGTATATTGTTACTCATTTTATGATGCTGAGTACTGACATCAGTATACAGAATATTTAATACACTATCAGACACTCAAAATATCTATCATCATGCCCTACAGCTGGCCTGATAGTGTTACATATGTTTACCAGCCTACAATGGTGTTAACTGGGGGCATTGTACACAGATATATGCCACTCAATCATCATATAGTTGGACCAGTCCAGGACCAGTCCTGGTCAGTCCCAGGCAGTCCTCCAAATTTTGCCAAAGGAAAGGACTGGGGACTGGGACCAGGACAGGACTGTGAAGGACCAGGACTGAAAATCAGTCCTTACCAGTCCAGTCCCAGTCCTTTTCTTGGTCCTTTGCAGTCCTAGGACAGGACTCTGCAACACTA
>MNAD01000901.1:0-22728 GCA_001895945.1 Trametes pubescens
GACCGGTCCGTGCACTCTGGACCGCCGGAAATATGAAAGCGTGGGAACTTCGTCCCTTCAGGACGGCCGATCTGGCTACCCGAGATGTAGCGCTGGCCGGCCGTCTTGCCGCCATCAATCGAAAGATCTGACGCCGCAAACTCAAGAGCTCTTGAAAGCTCGGTTACGGCTAAGCGAGTTTTAAGAGTGTTGAAGAGTTCCTTCTGGGCGTGTACGACTGGGATCATGCAGGAGCTGCGGGACTGTGCATGGCTGTTAACCTGCGCAATGACCCTCTCGCGTCGGCGGGTGAATGTCATTCCAGTAATCGTGAAACGCGCGCCATAACTTGTGGAAAGCAGCGGAAAGCGCTCTCACTGCCGCCCAACATCGTGGCGTCTTCAAGTGACCTTGATCGGCCACCACAACATAGGCGCCACCACTGCCTCCCCCTCTCCTCCGCCTCCGACCTGCGCAGCTATTTGTTTATTGATCACCGTATATCCGATAGACAGCGGTAGACGATGTTGGCCGTGAGGATATTGTACTTTCTGATCGCAGGCGACTCGGAGTGAGCGCCCTGATCAGCATGATGTGGGCCGTTGCGGCGGCCCGGGGTCGGGGCCTTACATCTACAGCAGTATATAAATGCTCTGCTACTGCTTCTCTTCCCTAACTCACCTTTACAGGCCAGCCGCGTGTTGGCTCAGACCCTATCGTCAGCCCCCATCTGCACGATATCGGAGGCTCCTGAGAGCCCTAGGACTCACGACCAGCGCCTCCTCAGCACGAGTTCAACTTCTTGTGGACACCATCATGACAGTCGGCACTGGCATGGGCACGTCGCTCCTTATTTCCGTTCTCTTGTTCCAATGCACGTTCGGTGCGCTGGTCCCTGTGGACCCCACCAAATTCAAGGTCGGCGAGCTCAAGTGGTCCAATTGCACTGGGGAGGACGTCGTTCCCGGTGCAGAATGTGGGTATGCTGTGTAAGTCGTCATGCTCAAACTTCAGTTGCAGCAGGAGCTGACAATATACCATAGCGTACCCCTAGACTACTTCAATTCCAGCGCTGGTGTGGCCAAAATCGCCCTCGGGCGGTTCAACGCGACGGCTGCTACCAGGAAGGGCAGCGTATTCCTGAACCCCGGCGGACCCGGCGGGCCAGGTGTAAGCCTGGCGACGGTCTCAGGCCCTGACCTCCAGCAGCTGGTTTGTGTTCTGGTGCCCGTATACTCTGCGGTTGGTCTGATACATTAACACAGGTCGGCGAAGAGTATGACATCATCGGCTTCGACCCTCGAGGAATCGGTCAAACAGAGTGAGTCCGCCCTGCCATTCCGAAAATCATGCGACTAACTGCCGAGTATCAGGCCGGCCACACAGTGCTTTGCGAGTCCCGAGGCGCGCCAGGCTTTCATAGCGAACACCGTCCTCGACCGCGGATACGACGTTGCGCCGGACGTGCAGGACCCCTTCAACCGCTACCACCTCATCCAGACGCAGCGCGATGCAGATGCGCTGTATCAGTCGCAGTTCCAGGTCTGCGCGCAGACCATGGGCGACGGCCTCCGGTATATGGGCACGAGCACCGTCGTGCGCGACATCGACTTTATCACAAAGTTGCTGGACGGCGAGGACGCGCTGATGTAAGTCCATCTGGCTATGAATGGGAGTGTGTCGACTCGGAATTGCTGACGCGTCTCTGACAGTAACTTCTGGGGCCTTTCGTATGGGTCGGCGATAGGCCAATACATGGTGAACATGTGAGTTATTCTGAGCACGTCCCAGAAACCTCCTCAAATTTGCGACAGGATGCCCGATCGGGTCGGCCACATCGTAATCGACGGTATCCTCGACGCAATATCATGGACATGTAAGTAGTCACTCGGTTACTCGAGTGAATTACCCTCCCGACAATGATGTCTACAGCTGTGCCGTCGTACAAGTGGGAGCGCACATTCTTGGTCAATACCGATGATGTTTACAAGCTCTTCATGTCCGAGTGCGCCCAGGTACGACTTCTTCAAATGCCCGTCTTCAAAGCCCTCACACGCATATGCACAGGCGGGGCCCTCGCAGTGCGCTTTGGCGAAGAGTGCCAACGAAACGGGCCAAGACGTCCTCGCGCGTGTAGAGAACTTCGTGAACCAGCTCTACTGGAGTCCTCTCGCTGTTCCCAACGCCACTGCGCCTGGCATTCTGACGAGCGGTCGTGCAAGACGTATGCACTTCCTTATAACACTGCGCTTCGTTGCTGACACTCAGCCTTAGTGTTCCTGATGGGTGCGCTCATCTCGCCTACATCCTGGCCTCAGGCTGCGGAGGTCCTCGCACAGGCTATCGCCGGCGACGGCACCGCCATGCTGGACGCCGTTAACACTAAGGACCTAGTCGATCTCGAGCGCTCCGCGGTGTCCTGCAACGACCACGCACCGTTCAAGGCGCCGACACCCGCGGAGGTCATCGACGAACAGTTGTACGACCAGGCGCACGTCTCGCGCTTCTCGCTGACGGTCGTCGTGTCCGAGCCAGACGCTGGCTGCCAGTTCTGGCCAGTGACGCCCCCGGAGCGGTTCCTGGGCCCATGGAACCAGACGTTGAAGAACCCTATGCTCATCATTAGCAACACGGTACGTTTCATCTTCTGTATCTTACGCTACGCTGCTTCCGCTGACACTTTCGATGTGTAGCTTGACCCCGCGACCCCTCTTCGGAGTGGACGGCTCGCGCTCGAACGCCAAGGCAACGACTCCGCGCGCTTGCTTGTTCAGAACGGTCCTGGGGTGAGTGACTTCTTCTCCCCTCCCGTGAAGTGCTAACGTCCCTCTTCTGCAGCACACATCCCTCGCGCTTCCGTCGCTCTGTACCGCCCAGGTCCTGCGCGCGTACTTCGCGAACGGGACACTGCCCGCGGAAGGCACCGTATGTGAAGTGGACGCGTCTCCCTTCCCCACCGAGACGAACACCACAGCCAAGGTGCTCAGCATCGACACTTCGGGCCGCCAGAACACGCTGGACAGCATGCACCGTCTGCGGAAAGCTATATTTGGTTGAGTGGACACTCTGCTAGTTATCGGGACTTACGGATCTCTGTCGTCGCGCTTCGGACTATCACGCCTTTACTTTATTTTTGCGACTTGTATAATATGATACACTCATGAATTAGCACTGCAATGCATGATACACTCTTTCATGAACCGCGAGACAAATGCTAGCGCCTGCTTGGGGCGCGCTCTCTCGCAATTGGACGCGCCGCGTTCGCGAGTCGCGCGGGCGTCTGCCTTGCCATATGGACGTCACTTGGTCGCTACCGCCCATGTTGGGCTTCCCTTCCTCTCACCACCATGGCGGACTACTACAACTGGGGTATGGACTCCACAAAGATACCCAAGAGCTATGAGCTACCTCAGTTACAGCATCCAAAGAAGCCAAGCACGAGCTGGAAAGATCGGGTGGGACGCGCCGCGCTCTGGGTTGGATTTGGTCTGTCTTGCGTCTCCCTCTACAGAAGGCACTATAGTACCGGGACCAGCATCGAGGGCTTGCATAACATTGGAGACGTGAAATGGTGGGCTTGCGAGGGACAGGGACATGCTCCCGGTGCGGAGTGCGGGTATGCAATGTGAGTAGCCCAGGAACAGGCCGCAGGTGGCGGCGAGAGAGCGGCCGACTGAACCTGGCGTGTAGCGTGCCACTGGACTACCTCAATGTTAGCGCGGGCGTAGCCAAGATTGCGCTTGGACGTTACAAGGCCACCGCGTCGAACAGGAAGGGCAGCGTGTTCCTGAACCCAGGAGGTCCTGGGGGAGCCGGCAAGAGTCTCGCGACTATGGCTGGCGCGTACTTTCAGCGGCTCGTAAGTGCGGAGGTGCTCTCTTCTTTTCACCATTGTTGAAGGTTTGTAGGTTGGGGAGGAGTATGATATGATCGGCTTCGACCCGAGAGGTATCGGGGAGACCGAGTGGGTTATCCCATCTCTTCTGCTGGAACATGCAGCTAATGCCCCGTGCTAGACCACAGACGGCGTGCTTCTCGAGCCCGGAAGCTCATGCAGCGTTTGTATCCAACACTGTTCTGGACCGCGGATACGACGTTGGGCCTAACTTGACAGACCCGCTGAATCGCTACCACCTCATCGAGCAGCAACGGGACGCAGATGCTCTATGGAAAGTGCAGTTCGAGATCTGCGCGCAGACCATGGGTGACCAGCTCAAATACATGGGAACTAGCACCGTTGCTCGCGATATTAACTATATCACGACTCTCCTGGAGGGGCAAGACGCATTGATGTGAGCATCTTGCTGGCCGACGGTTCCCTGCGTTCTTACCGTTTATCTCTTCGTCAGTAACTTCTATGGGCTCTCGTACGGCACGGTCATCGGGCAATACCTCGTCAACATGTACAGTATATCCCCTCTCGCAGCATATGGCTCCGCTCATCTATTATAGGTTCCCCAACCGAGTCGGACGTGTGGTGATTGACGGCGTCGTAGATGCCATTGCTTGGGCGAGTACGTTTCCGCCGTCAGTCCGCGCATGCGCACAACCTGATAGGCCGTCCAGCGCTCCCCGCCTACAAGTGGGAGCGTCTTTGGCAGACTTCTACAGATGAGGCATACGAGATTCTCTTCTCCGACTGTGCTAAGGTGAGATCGGCGTTCGTTTCTACATTTGTCTCTAACTTGGAATAGGCCGGGCCGTCCCAATGCGCGTTGGCAAAGAGTGACGACGACACGCCCGCTGATATTCTAGCTCGCGTCGAGGCCTTCCTTGAGAAGTTGTATTACGAGCCGTTGGCCGTACCAAACGCAACCAGCCCGGGAATACTCACCAACGGCCGTGCACGTCGTATGTCGCGTCCTCCTCGGTCATGTCAACGAGGCCCAAGGCTGACGGTACCACGATAGTGTTCCTCCTCGGCGCGCTCGAGTCACCAACGTCCTGGCCTGGTGCTGCTCGCGCGTTTGCCCAAGCCATGGATGGCGACGGCACCTCGGTCCTAAACGGCCTCAGCCACACGCAGTACCTGCGTGACCTCGAACGCTCGGCAGTCTCCTGCAACGACAACAAGCCGTTCAAGGCACCAACGCCGGAAGAAGTCATCGACGAGCAGCTCGACGTCCTCGCGCATCTCACGCGATTCGCACTCGCGGTGGTCGTGGCGGAGCCGGACGCGGGCTGCCAGTACTGGCCCGTCACGCCCCCGGAGCGCTTCCTGGGCCCGTGGAACCACACCCTGCGGAACCCACTGCTGATCATCAGTAACACGGTGCGTAGTGCGGGAGGCTGCGGGACACGCAACGCGCAGATTCGCAGGCTTACACGCGCGGTCGACAGGCTGATCCGGCGACGCCGCTGTCAAGTGGGAAGCTGGTGCATGAGACATTCGGGAACTCGTCGAGCATCCTCGTCCAGGACAGCCCTGGGGTAAGCGTCCATGAAATTTCCAGATACAGGTTATGGAACGCTGATCACACGTCGCTGGGGTAGCACTGCTCGTTGGCGCTACCATCCCTTTGCACCGTCAGGCATCTGCGCGCGTTCTTTGCAGACGGCACCTTGCCCAAGGAGGGAACGGTGTGCGACGTCGATGTATCACCGTTCCCGCAGCTGGGCAGCGTAAAGGCATACTCTGCGGAGGAGGAAGAGATCCTCGAGAGCGTGCGGCGCGCTGCGCAGGTTGTTTTTGGGAATGATGTCTGATCGCTGTGCATTCTGCATTCTGCGGGGGCTGGCTATGGATGTAAGTTTGGCATGGTGGGAATCAGTATGCGTGGGCGCTGTGCTTACTGCGTGGATGGCGATGTCATGTTGCATACGGTACGCGATTTCCAAGTAAGTACTTATTGCGTTTGCTGTCTGTACGTACACAGTGCAGCAAGATAGCCTACGAGGCGTTGTATATTTCCAAGGTACGGTACGGCGTTGCATCCATGGTTCTGCAGGTGCTTATTGCGTTGTCATCCTAGAGTTGTTTTTATTGCAACATGTGTCGCGGTATGCCAAGGTCCATACAGCTGTACAGATGGTGGCATCAATATCGTCTGCGGCTCTCTCGGTGGCCGGCTGCGCCGTGACGGTGCGCTGCGCGCAGTTCGTGCCACTCCGCTTACTGCTCCGGCCCACATGCTAAACGACGGATACCCGACTCTCTATGGCAGGCCGTCATGGGCCTCAGTACGCAGCCTGTTCACACATCTGGGCGTGCAGGTATATAAGCCAGGTATACTTCTTAGAAGACCTCAGTCTCCACCGTCAACTCCTTCAGCGACCTGGTGTCATTCATTCCACTCAGGAGATTTTTCATCGGCCCGGCGTCGTGTTCTCATATTCCCTTCGACGAACAATTACTACCTTCCCCTCCTTGGCACGACACAATGGTTCACCTGCGTTCTCTAGTTTCGTTCTCTGCGTACGCTGTCTTGTTGGTGTCCCAGCTCACTATGGCTGGTTCGTCGTCTCATTCGTCCCGTCAATCAGCTGGGAAACTGATACTGATATTGCACTGCAGCTCCTGCACGCCGTCAGCTCGGCGACCTGCAATGCAACATCGACCGCGCAGAGATCATCTTCAACGTGGGGCAGCTCTCCGGGACCGTCGCGAACCTCAGCAACGCCACCGGCCTCGTATCCGCGTATGTGTATGTCTTCCCCGTCCGGACAGCATGAGGCTGATACAGCTCGTGACGGGTAGCAACGCGACGGCCGATGCAGACATCTCGGCCCTGCAGACGGGCGTACAGGGCGTGGGCGGCGCGGTCAAGCAGATCCTGACCGCGCTCGTGAGCGGCGAGAACGCGTCCCCGGAGCTGCGTACCCAGCTCGGGGCTAATCTCACACAGATCCGGCTCGCGCTCGCCGACCTCTCTTCGTGCGTATATATTCGTTTATCGGGGCGCAAGGATGTCAGACTGAAATATGCGGTGCAGGAACCATACGATGACCGCCGCGCTGCTGGATACGGCCAACACCCAGTTCACCAACGCGGACCTCGCGGCCACCGGGGTTTTCTTCAACTGCAAGTAGGTATACATTGGTGCTGTCTTGGTGTCACTGTTGGATATTCGAGTTGGAAAATTCAGTACCTCCGCAGTATGAATAGACACTACTTCATGGACATAATATAGATACTAGCCTCAGTATGTTCTAGTTACCTACTTTATTGACACGATGGTCGGTGCCCACTGCGAACCAGCCTGCTAGTACATACCCGACTTTGCTCATGCCCGGATAACAATGACATAGGCGGAGCACCGGCCCGAGCGGTGTGTGCGAACCAACTTGACCAAATCGGGACAACTCCGCAGGAAACGGTCTTCTCGGTGTTTGCGCACTCCTTCCATTACCTTGTCGCTGTGGACGCATACGGCACTCCATGCATACGTGCCGTACGGTACACAGGTCTTTGGCTGATTCTTATGGCCCGTAGCCTGGACTACGGCATCGCATTTGTCTCAGTTGGTAGGTGAACTGAAGCTCCTCTTGGCAGGGAATGCTCACATAACATGGAACGTTGTCCACCAGCTCTGATTTCATGCGTCCATAGCAGAACACATTCTCAGGATCACCATATGCTGTGCCCTCGTGCCTGCGGGAGAACAGGGAACAGGACCTGAGATGGTCGCCGACCTTACGAACGAAGCTCCACCCCGCGATCGCCTGTGGGCGTCGCCATGGCATCGTCGCAACCTCCGGGCATGCTAACCCTATGGATGGTTCGATTAGACGGGCACAACGTTGAGCATCATGCACGTCGTCCCGCATGCATGCCGCTCGAGCTTCAAGCGCGGCATTTGCCATTAGACTCCGCATTCGTCGCTATGGAGAGCCGGTGCAAGGGATCGGTATATAACGCAGCGGTGCTCGCTCTGTGGACCGTCCTTACCCTCGTTCGCACTTCTCACTTTTCGAACTTGACATCCTACGGCCTGGTGCTGTTCTTTGAGCCTTTCGTCCTTGCTGTGTAGTCTCGCCCTTCAACGCCCTACTTTCTAGTCAACGTTTCGTAACCCTCACCGCACTTCACCATGTTCCGCTTCTTCGCTGTTGCTCTCACCTTTGTGTGCCTCCTCCTGGGTTCGCAGATCTCTGCTGGTAAGGTCTTTTTTGTCGGAGGGGCTAAAATTTTATACTGACGTTATCCTCACAGCCCCTACGAACGAGATTGTCGCGCGCCAGATCGGCAACTTGCAGTGCAACGTCGACCGTCTGAGCATTGTCGCGGGCCTCGCCAAGACACAGAAGACGCTGAAGGGACTCACCGCATCGTGAATCTCCTCTCGGCGTTGTCGTCCGCATGTTTTCACGACGTTGACATCCATCATTTCCGCAGCGACGACGCGACCGCGTCGAGCGTGCAGTCTGTCATCGACAGCATCTCCGGCGCGCAGGGCGCCATCGGCGTTATCGGCAAGGCGCTCTTCACTGGCGCGACCGCTCCCGCGGACGCGCGCACCCAGGTGCAAGGCAACCTCACCGCGGCCGCCGGTGCCCTCTCTGCAATCAGCTCGTAAGCCCCGTAACTTGAGCAGCTGCTTCTTGGAAGCTGACGAGCGCCGTGTTGCTACGCGTATAGCACGGACGCCACGACTGCTGCGGGCTTGAAGCAGGCGCTGTCGGAGCTTGCAGGCGCGGCGACGGCTGGCGAGGGGGTTGTTGCGAACTGCAAGTGAGCGCGCGCGAGTGTTGGATTGGGGATGGGGATATGGAACAGGCGGACTCGCAGTGTATGGACGTTAGCACCGACTCGTGTCAAAGAACTTTGCCGTAGTTTCTTGTTCACTTTATGTGATCGTGATTGAGGCAGTACGCGATCTGCTCATCCTGAAGGCTGTGCTTTTAAGAGTTCGGCCTCGAACTTGAAGGCGGTGGTACTACGCCAACATATCTGCTTTAGGAAGCCCAAGCTACTAATGCGTTGAAGGTTACGTCAACGATTATGTGTGTGTAGGCCACACTACCAAACATAAACAAGCACCTCGGGTGGCAGTCGCCTCCCACCTGATACTGGAACCATTATTTCGCAGAGATTAGACAGCCAAACTGTAAGCGCCTTTCAAAAGATCCCATTCGCAGCGTAGTATTAGGCACGGCGATTACAACAATTTAATAGTACGACAATATCCCAAGAGAGCGCAGACCCGCCGTGAACACGAAGAGCGGCGAATCGCAAATGGTACAGTACAGTAAGTTATTGGTACATTATTCCTTCTGGCGATTCATTTTGTGTCTTCGTGGCCTTCAGCCTTTTCGCCTTCCGCCGACCCTTGTCCCGGGGGTCATGCCCGAGCCCGTGTCTTGCCGCCGACGTGTTCTTTCTTCTCCATGCTGCACGTTTCGATGTGCCGCTCGCACGATGACCGGCGCCACGCCTTCTGGAAGCCGCACAGCGGGCAGCGATAGCACACGCCGATGTGCTTGTTCAGCATGTGCCGCCCGAGGCTGTCCGGCGGCATCGCCCTCGAACCCTTCGCGCACTTCGGGCAGCACGCGCTCTGGCAGCTCGTGGCGTCGTAACACGCGCTGTTGGTGCACACCTCCTTGTGGTGGGCTGCTTTGAAGTGGCTCCGCCAGGCGCCGTCCTCCTGGCTCAGGACGACGTTGCAGCCGGGTATCTGGCAACATAGGGCGGTGGGCACGACGACGATCGGTTTCGGAAGATTGGATTTGGACGGGCGAGATGTGCGGGAGGGTGCGGGAGATGGGGAGTGCGCGCACTTGGACTTCTTGGGTCGTGCAGGGTAGATCTCGGCGTCGAGAACTCGCTGGCGCTTGCATGGACGCGGTGCACTAGGCTTGACCGGGAGTTCAGGCCTGAGCGAGAGGGAGACAGAGCCAATTAGGAGCTGTACACAGGCCATTGAGGTGAATGAGGACATACTCGAATACGAGCTCGTCGACAGCCGGCACTGTGTCGTCCTGGCGCGTAGGCAGCGCGATACTTGCGAACAGTGTATCCCACGCGCCAAAGGTGGGTTGGGCAGTCTGCACTGCTGTATCAACGTACTCGGGGGCCAATTGATGAGCTACCGGCGCCGCCTGAGCCGGGGGTGTAGGCGGCGGCATGAGAACCTCCAGCAGTGCATCTACCGTCTCCTCGTCAGGTTGTACCAGAGTGTCCGCGATGTCCTGCAGCTCCTCGTCGCCCCAGAGCAGCGACGATACGGGCGGAACGACGTCGCATATCTGAACTGGATCTACGAACGAGCAGTGTGGGTACGGGGCCACTTCGTCCGCACCGAGGGGGATCACGTGGTCGGGGACCGCCCACCCACTGCCGGACGCGACGCCGGAAGTCGACGCAGACGCGTCGAACGCGTCGAATTCGGCTGTGAATGCGTCCATCGTGTCGTGGGATGAGAATAACGCGTCGTTGGACGCGTTATGCGACGCGCTTGACGCGTCGGGCAATGTGTGGCTGTGAGTGCTGGACGCGTAGTGCGCGTCGTACGCGGCGTCGAACGTCTCTGGCGGCGCGTAGGGCGATGGCTCTGTATGGTAAGGAGAGACGTAGGACGTGTCGGACGCGACGTCGTTCCAAGCAGTGAGCGCATCGTAGCCGGTGTCCCAACTCGCCATGCCGGTCCACTGGCGTACTGGGAAGTAGCCATTCTCCGACGGCGGCGCGCTGAAGTCGTCAACGCTGGTGCGGGGTACGAGTTCAGCGACCACGACAGAGAGGTTGACAGCTTTAGGTGAATGTACCTTTGAGGATAGTCCAGAGGAGCGAAAGGAAGGGGAGCGGGGAAGAAGAAGGTGAAGGAAGGGTGCATTGTTTACGACTGTCCTGAGGTGAGATGTCTGTGGGAAGGCAGTGGCGCGTTGGGTCTGTGGAGACAACGGGATAGGCGATGTGGGGAGAGGAGAGGGATGAGACAGCTAAGGCTGTCGAGCGAGCTAGATATACGCTTGCGAAGCCCAAACGCCGGCGTCTGTACACACAACCCATTCTGCATTTAGAAATGCGTAAAAAGCGATCGTCCTATTGCTGTGAGGCCGCTTGGTCCTCACACACATGCTGCCCCCAACAAGCCCAAACGCCAGATCAGCTAGCGCCCGATGCATTGATGAGCGTTTTCGACTGTCCTGCGCTCTCTGTTATTGTTCAAAATGCGATATCCTAGTGCACATGAGTTAGACAAGCGGAATGCGCGTAAATTGGACGAACCGAGGGGCGGTAGGGCCGCGGGAAAATCCCAGGAAGGTGCGAGAGTGTGGGGGCTACTGCCCCAGCTTGCTATCAAAGCCCAAACGCTGGCGCCTATACCGAACCAAACAATGACAACACGCTGCGGCGGAGACACAAAAAACAAAGAAACGATGCCAGGGCTGCGGCACCCGAGCCCACAAGCAGCTGTAAAGGCCACAGTGGTAGGGTGTGGCCGAGGCCCGTTGCAAATACTACAGACGAGCAAGGTGGCGTCGCAGAGTGAGAGTGCGATAATAAGATAGATCCAGGAAATAAACAACAGGTATAGTAGTACAGAGTCCGCGTTAGTTCTGAAAGGTGAGCTGATTAGTCGCTGAGGATGCATGATGAACCGACAGAACTCACTTCTGGTATCCGGAAGATCGTGATTTCCTGCAATGTCTGTTGGGACAAATGATACCACAAAATTGAACGAAATACGCACCTGCTGCTTGAAATACCGTCGGTTCTCTTCGTCGATGAGGACGAGGTTGAGGTAGTACCGCGTGCTGAACTTCTTGTTCACGTCCCGGAAGGTTGGTGTGAGGTCGAAGCCGCCCAGGAACAACCGTATTGGGATGGTCTCCCCTGGAATAGCATATAGCTTATTAGTCGTCGCATATCTTGTAAACAGGATTAACAACCTACCTCGTACGGGAGCGCCGTCCATGATCTCGAACTTAGTGATCGTCTCCGACTCGTTATACTGGTTCGGGGGCGCGCCCGTCGTTTCGCGACGAATAATGGACAGCTCCATATGCTTGATCTTGATGCGCACGAGCAAGAAGTAGATCTTGCCGACTATGACGTCTTTCAAGTGGTATCTGCAACACGGCGTTCAGAACGAATAACTTGAACGGATGGTGCGGGTTGCATACTTGGACTTGTTGTACTCGAACTCGATGTGCAAGCAGTCTTCGATACCGACCTCCATCTTGATCGAGTTGTTGCTGTCTGGAGGCATGCGGTACGAGTGCACCCAAATGTCCTTGTCTTTCGTGACATCGGCTATTCTTCGAGAGATAGTCACCTTGATGAAGTACCTGAAGTCACGACTGTCAGTACCGTACGAGTTTTCTACGCGGAGTATGACGCACCTGAGCTTGACGTTTATGCCCTGGTAACTCTCGTACTGCTTCTCCACATTCTTGAACTGGAAGTCGAACGTCTGCGCCTGCCGCATCTCCCCTGGTGCAGCAAGTTCTTGTGATAGCGACAGGAATTCATGGTGGTGGCCTCGGTCGTAAAAGAGCTCTGACGGCGAGTCATTCTTAGATGTGACGCTTGGGAGTTGCAACGCGTGCACGCACCAATACTGCCGATGAACTCGACCTTGATTCCTTCGTGCGCTAGTTTCTTTCCATCCCGGACACGCACGGTAATCTACACATAACATACACAGCCCCGGTCAAATCACTCTCTCGCAAAACGAAGCCGGCGGATAGAACATACCTGGCCGGTGACAGACTCTCCGTCGTAGTACACAGGGCAGGATATGGCCTTATCCTTCTCGCCCTTCGTCTCCACAATCTTCCTCTCCTCCTCGCCTTCGAGCTTGACGTCAACATCGACTGGAGACGCGAAGAAGTATGCAGCCATGATGATAGGAGGGAGAGGGAGAGTCGCGCAGCCCAGAGGCCGCAGTGCGAGAGACGTCGCGCGCGTACCGGGCTGTTAGCGCCCATTCGGCAACTACCGACATCCCATCGCAAACGCTTTGCGCCGCTCGCTTGCACTCGAGTGACTCCTACTTACCGTGCACGGTTAACAAGACTGCAGCAGGATCTGGCCTTTCCTGTCCGGACGTTGAGCTAAAATATGGCCAAAATTTCCTCAGAGACCGTCCGGATGACGGGAGTTTACCGGTCAGGGGTCCTGCTGCAGCGGGTGACGTTGACAGTCCAAGGGGACGGAATGCACTAAATTTCAAGGTATGATTGTTCGAATCTATCCTTCACAACCTGGTGATATTTGACGGTAAACTAATTCTCTGACGGTAGACCTGGTTTACGTCTAGACTAGCCGTCCCCTGCGATGCAACCTTACGGACAGAGGACCGAGAACTTGGCAATCCTAAAGTGCATATGCATAAATCGTCCAATCAAGCACCACCATATATACAACGCTCCAACCTCAGGCATACTATGCTTTCACCGCAACATTCATCCCTCTGACCGCGTTTCCTACTTGCAGTTGCTCACAACGCCGTTGCCCGAAGCCTGGGCGAGGGCGAGCTCGGCCAAAGCCTCCTTGAGGGTCGCCCCGGACTGGCCGCTCCTATATCCATCATGAGAATTTCTTAAATATGCCGCTGTCGCTGGAAGGTGGTCTCGATACTCACGTGGACAGGCTAGTCAGCGCGTCGTGGGCAGCGGTCAGATTGCCCTGCACCTCCTGGCGTGCCGAGGCGGGGGCACTCTGGCCGGTCAACAGCGCCTTCGCGATGACCCCAATGGCGCCTTGGGCCCCTGTGATGGCGCTCTCGGCGGACTGGACGCTCTCAGTAGCCGTGGTGTCCCTATCGATGTGTCGTGAGCAATGAGCTGCGGCACATGTCGAAGGAAGGCTCACGACGTCAGCTGCTTGGAGAGCGTCTTCAGCGTGCCCTGGGTGGCGGCGAGCGCGGCGACGATGCTCAAACGGTCGAGGTTGCACTGCAAGTCGCCAACCTGACGGGCGACGATCTCGCCGGCGGGTGCTGTGCTCGCAGTGAGCTGGCTGTAGGATTGGGCGCAAGGAGGGGTCGACATACCAGCGTGGACCAAGGACCCGGCGAAGAAAGCGAGTGCAATTGCGAAGAAGCGCATATCGGATAGATACGATGAAGAACTGGAATTATAATGTTTGAAATGCGAAGACGAAGGGTCGAAGAACAGCGCCGGGCTGGTAAGAGAGGAGAGTGGGTGAAGGTTGACTGCAGCTCCAAACATTCCGCTGACTCTTTTATAGGTTGGCAGAGCTCCCGGTCCACGACCTCGTCATTATGCCGTTCGCAGAACCAGCGGCGACGCAGCCCTTCGTGGTTAGCAGCGATTCGTGCGCGAGCTTACTTGTGGCAAGCACGAAGCAGCGGGTGTATTCATTCAGCAACTTCCGTGTCACTGTGTGCATGGGTTGGCGTGGACGTGATAGAATTTCTGCCAGCATCACCAGGTTCGTGAGAGCTGCCTGATGGCATGCACCGCTCTAGTCAGGGATTGCCAGCCCCTCCGTTGCAGCCCGGCTACTCGGGACAGACACGAGGTCCGTCCGAGCGTAGGAAGCTCCCCGCCAACACCGGCATGTCAAGGAGCTTGACTTGGATACGTCGACGATGTCTGCCATAGCCATGGGAAGGCGGAGAAGAACCTAGTGGGAACATGCGACATCTAGTTAGATTTGACTGTTGTACAGCCCCGGAAGTGAGCCGTTCCAACCAGAGAGACATTGATAGTGCTACCTCTCTGAGGGACAGTGCGTACCTGCTGATCATCACCAGTTCACTACCGTAGTGCATTTACCAAACCCATGTCGTCACGGTGCGCCTGAAGTCTGGCAGTGGTCTCTGGTTTATCGCTCTTCTCTCAAATACATTAACGCATTGTGATGCACATGGACCGGGTACGGGTATGTACAACGCAAGAAAACTCTGAGCGACGTAGTGCGCATGACGGCACTCTGTGTGATCTGGCAGCACTACCTCCGCACGTCTCGCCTTTCATACATGGGGATCTCGGAGCGTGCTGAAAAAATATCTTAAGGTTATAGCTAAACTTCCTTCAGTGCGGACGTCCCCATATGCACCTAAGGCTGCTTACTCGTCGGCCCGAATATGCTGACGTCGCGCCGCGAGACCCAAGGGCGCAGGGCGTCGACACTACGTGCAACAACATGAATAGGATAGCAATAAATAATTCGTTCCCGACGAAGGTACAGCACTACTCAGTAACTGACGCGATCATGACGGGGGACACTCACCACGACTTCAACCTTAGAGACGGGACGACCGACCAACGGTCGATACATGGAACTGTTGATACATCATACACTACACTACCATGTACCAGGAATGATCCACGTCCAGGCCAGGACGGCAACACCATCAACGCCAGTGTCATACGAGCGCACAGCCGGCAACCCGACGTACATTAAGACTCCAAGAATCCCTTCACAGTTCACTCGTCGAACGCACTCGACTGCACCACGTTCACTGCCTCCTCTTCCACCGAACGCTCAGCAGCCCGTGCCCTTGCCCGCTTCGGGCCGTCCACAGGACCTGCAATGCTCCGGCCCTTCGCTATGATGTGCCCAAGCTCGGCCTGGACGCTGTCCCGCGCGAACGCAGTGCGCCGCGACGCCGACACCGACCGCTCCGGTGCGCTCCCAAGACTTTTAACACGCATAAGCTGTCCGCCCTGCGCCATCGACGAGGAGAGCGAGTACTCCTCCGCCTGCGTCGCCTGCACGTCCGCCACCGTTGCAGCCGCAAGCTCCAGCGGTGGAGGCGGCGCGCGACGCTTGCCAGAAAGCGTGCGTGCGCGCTTCATCGGCCACCGCGCAGACGTGAGTGGTGCCGAGAGGGGTGTCGGGAGGGACTTTGCCGGGTCTTGCTCGCTGATGACATGCTCGACTTGCGACTTCTCCAGCAGGTCTTGGTACTGGGGCCGGGGCGTGCTGGGCTCCGACGGCGCCTCTACCTCCTCCGGGACCGAGGCAGGCTTCCGCCCTGCAGAGGGGGTGCGCGCGACGGCCGCAGCATTTGCAGGCAGAGGCACGTCCTCCTCGACCACGAACTCAGTGCGCGACACTTCGTGCGAGAGCATGCTGCGTGGGCGCGGGAGCCCAGCAGACCGCGCAGGTATGACAGGGAACTGCGACGTGAGCGCGTGCACGTCCGACGCGGTCGTGCTCGACGACATCCCGCGGTCGCGGCGGTCAATTCCCCCGAACTGCGGGGACGCGGCGGACTGGGGGAGCTCGAAGGACGTCGCAGTGTTGGGCGTGCCGATGGCGTGGAAGCTCATCGCGCTCGACGGCCGGCTGTAGGTGAGCGTGCTGTCGCGGGGGTTGTAGCCCATCATCGTGTCGCGCGGCTTGTAGGACATGACGGAGCCATACGGGCTGGCGGCTTCGCGCGGCTTGAAGGACATGATAGAGCCGTACGGGCTCGTGGCGTCGCGCGGAACGTAGCTCAACGTAGAATTGCGTGGGTTGTAGCTGGTCATGGTATAGCGCGGGTTGTAGCTGTCGCGAGGCTGGAAGCTGGCCATGCTGTAGCGGGGGTTAGGGCTGGCCACACTGTCGTGTACGGATCGTTGGAAGCTGATGCCGCTGTCACGCGCAGAACGCTGGAAGCTGGCGCGACCGTCGCGAAGGTTCTGCGTGGCGACGCTGGGGGGTCGTGCGGTCGCCTGGCTCATCGCACTCGCAGGCCTGTTGTGCGTGGTGGCGCTCATCGAACGGGTGTGGCGGCTGGCAACAGAGTCGCGCACTGACGCTGCGCGGACGGGCATAGGGGGAACTACAGGCATGGGGGCTCCGTTGTACGCAGGAAGGCGGGTGAACGAGGCGGAGACGTGACTGAGCGGTTGAGCGTGCGGGTCGACATCCTCGAAGTTGCCAGGGAGCGACCGCGCCCGCCCGTGCGGATCGCGGAAGGGGTCGGTGACGAGATCGAGGAACTCGAGGTTCGAGAGGCGGCGGAGCTGCAGCACGGGCAGGCGGTCCGGGCGCATGTACACCGTGACGCGCTCGCGGACGTTGCGAGGGAATGCGGGAGCGGGGCGCGGGACACGTTCGAACTGCTCCGCAACGACGTCCTCCGCCTCGTACGCATAATCCTCCTCGGCGATGGCGTCCGCTACAGGCGGCCACGAGTGGCGCTTGGACGAGCCGAAGGAGGACGTGGAGTCGCGCACGCTCGAGCCCTTGCTCTTGCGGCTGCTCGTCCGAATTGAGAACGTCCGGCCGGTGAGCTTGAACGTGAGGCTCGACGACTTGCGTGCGGAGGGCAAACCGGGCGTCGAACGCTCCTCCTCTTGTATATCGTCCATGCCCGGACGCTTGAAATCGCGGCGCATCCATGACGGGTCGCCGAGCTTGATAACGGAGTCGCGTTTAGGGGCAACCGCGTTCTCCGCATCGAAGTCGTGGCCACCGACGTGGCGGAACGTGCTGAAGCGAGGGTTCTGGATCATGGCGCGGAGCACGGATTTGCGCTTCTTCTGTGCCTGACCAGGACTGTACAGTTGGAAGTCCTCCACCGTGTCGACACTATCCGCCGGTGAGCAGTCGAAAATTATTGAAATATGAGCGCACTCACCCCTTGACGATGCCAATGACCAAGCACGCGTGCGCGAGAAACCTTAGGAGCCTCCGGGTGAACGCGACACCAAAGCCATCGTTCGCGCCACCGATGTTCGCGAAACCGATGACGGTCTCAATCGCACCAAGCTTCATCCCCGCGACTATCCAGCCAAGCCCGCGGAAGAGATGCGCTTCAAGCTCCTTCTTCTCCTTGTCGGTACTATCAAGTGTCCGCTGGTGGGCGAACGCTTTGACGAGGCGGAAGAATGCGATGCAGAAGTTGAGCGCTTGGAAGGCAGTAAGCAGGACGAGCGTCATGCTGCTCAGGATCGTCTGCGTGGTGGTGTTGGTGAACCCCACGCCGAGGGTGACAGGGATTCCGTCCTGGCCGCCAAAGCTACCTGTAGATGCCGTTATTCGGAAGCATAGGGAGAGACAATTTCACAGTACTCACGATAGCTGATGCCGACAAATGATCCGACTTCATTCAAAACAATGATAAGAGGAATGAAGGCGAGCAGGACATATTTGGCGGTAGACTGGAACCTGACGGGCAGAGACGGTACGAGCTCGGTGCTTGTGAGCAGGTATAGAGACAAGGTATATAGGAAGAGGGGGAAAAGGGAGGTTACGCCTATAATTGTGTCAGACCGAAGCGAATAGGCAAAAAAACGCCGGGCTTACCGATGAAGATGTCGAGAGTCTGGAAAGCGTCCAAAGATGAGCCGAGGGTAGGGAGGATATGCGTGAAGAGATCGAGTAGCGATAGAAAGAAGTAGATGTACATCTCTAGAGCGAGAAATACATACTTCCTGCAAATTAGACCGTCAGTATCAAGGAATGCTTCATAGGTTTCCGAGCAACGCCGTGGTCCGTGTGAAATGAGAATCTCATCCTCCAAAGCCCTGAGGGCACTAATTTAGAGCCTACAACTTCCGGAACGGCTATGCTCTTCGGCGGGCCTGCCATGCCATCAGGACCAAATCGCTCTTCTGAGAGTCGTTTGGAAGTCTGCCGCTCACAGGTTCGTCCCTGACGGATCAAAAAAGAAGTTCCGTGCCAATGGGCCTGAGTTCATTGTCCCTCGCCCTGGCTGAAGGTAATCGAGACGAATATGCCGAGGCTTTAGCTCGCTTAGACTTGTATAGCCTATAGTCGGAGTAGTGCACAAGACCTCTGACATATCCTCTTCGCGAGTACCTCCATGCAGAGACTTCGGGGTTTTGCGACGCACTCGGACAGCATGAAAACAGTGCGTGTAACGCTCACATAAGTCATCGCATGCCATGCTGGGATAACGAGACATACCGCTTCACAACCAATGCTCGGGCCTGAACAAGCATTGGCTGCGATACGCATGCCAATGATGGAGCGGCGCGCATGGACCTCACCGCACTGCTCCCTGATCGCACCCAGCTAGCCCATTTCCCCTTCCCTCGAGCCCCTTTCTCCTCGATTCCGCACCCTCACGCGAACGAACGGGAAGACACTCACTTGTCAGCGGAGCCGCGCTTGATCCATAGTAACACGCAGGCGAAGACGATTTCAAGGCCGGGAGGGAGCAGGAGAATACCAGCTTCGAGCCTGGTGAGAGATTGGCAGCGTAGGATAGGAGCAACAGAGAGACAGATTTCGCCCATTTAACCGTGTGTTAGAGAGATGAGGGGGGAACAAGGAGCATTTCAAGATCAACCGAGCCAGCAGGGAGAGGAGACGACGCCGTGAAAGAAAAGAATGGAATGCAGACTTGCTGCGAGTAGAAAGGGCGACGCCTGCACCGAGGGAGAAGAGGGGAAGAGGGATGGACGCGGTTGACCGTTGCGCGGGAACACCCAGAAGGAGTGATAGCGCGGGGTTCGGTTTACCGGTCCATTAAAGATTATTGACCGGATACTTTCCACGCATTCCGCGCCCTGATGGGGAACAAATGGTAGCACGACGACGGCAACGCTGTGTCCGCCGATGGCGACGCCGAGCACCCCGTTGTCACCCTGGTAATCTACAGCGCTTGCCTGTTTTGCCCGTCGAGAAGCGTACCTATATTTTGCCCGGGCCTGCTCCCGCCGTTCAAGTAAGGCCACGGATGCATTCTGGGTGAGTTCTCCAGCTAGAGAACTGTCGCTGGACTGAGAAAATCATGAAGAGCATGAGGAGTCTGGAACAAGATGATCATTAGGCTTTTGGCGCGACAAATTGTCGCAAATTTCGAACCCCGCTTATAAGCAGACCTCCGCTTATAAGTGAAGCGTGCGACTCAGAAGGGGTTTATGAGCCGCTGATGAGCAACTTATAAAGCGGCTAATAGCAGCTGATATGGCGACGATCTGCTTATGATTGCGACTCTTAGCTCATAATCCGCTTAATAGCGGGGTTCGAAATCTGCGACACGCGCTCAGAGCGCGGATCATACTGTGACAGCTCATCACGCTCTAGATCAGGAACGCGCAGAAACCACCCCATTTGGACATTGCACTGGTCACACATGCATCAAGTAAAAGCGCCACCCCCGAGATTTCGACAGTCTGCAGGCGTCCAGACCTCCCAAAAAATAATTTTCGGCGCTTCTGGTCTGTTTCACTGGTGTCAGAACAGCCTGTTGTGCCACACGATGAGCATAAGTACCTCCATGCGCAGATATCAAAAACAGTGCGACTTGAGCTTGAACTTTTGAAGTTGGGACTAGTCGGGCTATCTTTTGAAGGATAAACATCCTGACTCCAACTTTGCTGCCGACGACCTTTCCCATGGCATGTGCGCATGTTTTTCTTGCGCAGCATGCTCGGTATAGCAGCGTGAGGTCGTCATCAGACCCAGGGCCTTGAGTGTGGAACTTCAGCAGTGTCGTAACTTGAACGTGCCGATCTGAGTCTGTAGAGGTCCCACGCTCTCCCAGGGCTGCGAATGCGCCTGAGTCGTTTCGAATCAATAGCTACAACAGCCACAGGTACTGTGTTGACTTCGGTACGCATTTTGACACGACCGCTTGCTGCACATCGCCATGGGAGGCGTGTTCGCTGCTGCTGGCACCTTTGCGTTGGTACTTCCAAGGTGGCTGCGCGCATCCTCAGTACGGGTACGCGTCGCTATGTGCGCTGGAACAGGTTTGACATTCCACGATGCAGAGCGTATTCGCCGTTCATCTTACATGGCCATCGTAACTACCACTTCACCGTGAATCCGAGTCCCGGCCCAGACTCATGCCTCGATGGACTACCGAGCTGACGACAGCCGTTGACGGGATAGGCCTGAAACGCTGATACGAGCGACATATAGATGGTTATGATGAAAGTGCGTGTACTTACCTCTGATGGTGATGTATGCACGCATAGTGAACTTTCTGCACTCTCAAGCTGAGCCGTTGGATGCATGCATGCGCACGCGACGTCCATGTTTGATGAGTGGTGTCACTGTTAGCATCAGGTAACGTAGCGGTGCAGCGGAACATACACGGTCAACGTTTCTTGGCCTTACATCACCCATTGTATAACCCTCCGTGCCTCTTCACGTCTCCTCGCGACTACCTCCGCCACCTCAGCGCCCCACACCTCATCCGGCCGCTTCCTCTCTAGTAGACACTCTTGCAGATGCCTTTCCGCGTCCGCATACTCGAACGCCACGCAGTTCATCAAAGATAACGGCTCTGCGGGGTCCCATCGAACGAGCGCGGGACGCTCCGGTACCGGGTGAGGCGGGCGCGCAGAGCGGCCGCGGTAAAAGTCGTCAAACACAAGTCCGAGATCGTCATCGTCTAATGGTAATTTGCTATGCATGTCGTAAGTAGACGATTCTGCTCATTGTGAGGAGAGGTGAAACTTACTTGATCTGGTGTCCGAGGAACTTCTCCTCCCGCTTCTGCAAGTCCCGCGAGAGGCGCTCGTTGAACTTCTTGCGAGACTTCACAGGCAGAGGATTCTGGATGGGTTTTGCAGCGAGCTCACAGAGGATGAATGTGGCGATGTTGAGACCGAAGATCGCGGGTAATGGCCCTAGAGCATGTACATCAGCGAAGAGTAGGTGTATGCGCGTGAGGTGCGGCTCACCGAGCACAGGGAGGATGCGGACGCGGAAGTCGTCGAAGACGCCGAGCTCCTTGACGTTGCCTTTCTTGAACTCTTCCTCGGGCAAGGGGAGCAACTTCACATCGCCCGGTACCTCAGTCGAATAGACTACGGGGATGCCGGAAGAAACGCCCTCGAGGCGCAGACGGCGGCGGACCGCACGGGCCAACGGATCATACATGGTATACGAGATGTCGCTGATCTGCACCCGTGTAGGATCGCATTTTGCACCGGAACCCATCGACGAGAATACCTGAAACATCGACGAGACCGTCGCATCAGCGTACACTATGCCACCCGCAGCGAACTCACCTTGATGTTATGCTCATGACAGTACTTCAGCAAGTCAACTTTGGTGGTGATGTTATCAATAGCATCTAAAAGACGCAGCCTCAGCGGGGGCGTGGAAACGAGGTTTCGGGACTAGCTACCAATCACCCAGTCGGCGCCTTCCAGGAGGTTCCCGCCTGACTCCTTGCGCCATAGCTCGATGCGTGTCTCGACTTCGACAATGCGCGAAATTTGCTTGATTACGCGTTCTATGCACTTGACTTTTGGAGTACCCACGTCCGACAAGGTAGCAGTGGCATGTCTGTTGAGCGAGGATAGAGTGACCTGATCAAAGTCCACCAGACGAATCTTTGAGACACCTCTGTAGAAATGAGACAGTGTTCAACCGAATAACACGCCTGGGCAGAGTTGGTGGCTTACGATCTAGCTAGCATGATAGCAGCCCAGCTGCCTACGCCTCCGCATCCCACAACGACGACTGAGCCGTTTCTGATCTTTGCCATGCCATCCTCGCCGAAGAACGCGTAGTTTCGCGCAAGTTGCTCACGGACGAGCTCTTCGTCGTATTCTATGGGAACGCGCTGCGCGTAACTTGAGTCGCCGATCTTCACTTCGTGAACGTTGTCGTGGTCATTGTTCCGAGATGCCTTCCCCGCGGTGAAATCTGCGAGAGACCGGCGGATGTCTTGATCTAGAGTTCGTCTTTTCTGTCGCTTGACATGTTGCTGATACGCAGAAAACAAGCCAGCAGTAACAGCGGAGGCTGCGAGAGCAGTAACCACAAGCTGGGTTTTGTGTGAGTGCAGGTCCAAGTTCATCGTCGTCGAAAGCGGGCAGACCGACGAGCGGAATAGTGTATCGGCGCCTATTGCAGTTTGCACGGCGCTTGACGTCGGCCTGATTTCGATTTTTTCGCACACTCGT
>MNAD01000903.1:0-53498 GCA_001895945.1 Trametes pubescens
AAGGCGGGACACAGAACGGAACCGAGAAATAGCATTTCCGAGAGTCACGGACATTGATTTTAGTGTCTCCCGATAATGACGTATATTTTGTCTTTTGTCCTGTCCCACTAAATTTGGCAGATTTGACAATAATCTATGGCACTCTGAAAAGTCAGTTCTATAGTCGCCTAAAATGAGCACGAAAACGGCAGTTTTGGTCAACATTATATATCCCTATTTCGATACATTTTTACCGTCTATAGAATTGTTCAGAGAAAATCTACTTCTACTATCCCGTTCTGTAACCATTTCTAGGGGACCGAAAAAGTTCTAAGTCCCGGAGTGTCTCTGACTGCCTGCAATTGCCTGCGGTTGCTGACACAAATAGAGCGCAATCCCGAAGCACCGCCGTACGCGGAAGGCAACGAGGAGGAAGCCATCAAGCGTCATCCTGTTTACGAGCAGCTTGGAGACCCTAAAGTCTCAATGATCGGTGTGTATTCAGTTGAGTCACTACGTATTTTGACATGATTAACACAAAACAGGACGAGTCGGACACCAAAAGCGCATTCGAAAGCTCCTGCGTCTTATCACAAACCCGACCGCTGCCCACGTCGCCTTGTGGCAGGAGCTGTTCTTCCGGTGGTGTGCGCTCACAGAGATGACCATTCGCATGACCTTCGACCAGACGACGGACGGGTTCGAGAACGGCTCGGCCCCCGTCGGCGACAAGGCGCTCAGTCGGGAGGACCGACAGGCGCTGTGGCAGAACCTGACACTCATCCTCTCTGCGTTGGGCGCTGCGTGCATGCGCGAGCACCACGACCCATCCGCGCTGACGAAGATCATCCCGCCGATGATCATCCCCGACTGCTGTCGTGTGCTCCGCGACCCGTCCGAGCTGCTGACGAACTTCCTCACGGAGACCGTAAATTTCCTCGTGTCGGACTCGCCTCAGGTGCGCGACATCGCGCGGGAGGCGCTGAGCAACGAGGCAAGCCCGCGGCTGTATGGCAGGATCGTGAAGCAGCTTGATGAGTGCGTGTTTGACGATGCGTGGTCGGTGGGTGTTGTGTTGATGTGCGTTCCGCAGTGTCATACGCATGGTGACCGACGACGAGAACGTCAACACGCCGGTGCTGGCGGTGTTTCTCGACCAAGTAAGTCACGTCCGATCTCTGGGTCGTCCGTTCGCTCACATCTGTGCAGTTCATCACCATCCTGAAGGTATTGCTGGAGAACTCGCAGGGCCTCGCCGAGGACATGCGGTCCATTGACGTCCCTTCCACACTACATACTCTTGCTACGTTCATAGGCAGGGTTGACGACTCGGAGGCGCAGTCTCTTCGCCTCAAGCTGAAGTTCTGTCAGCTTTGTGCAAGCGTCTTCACCAAGACGGACACCGTTCTGAAGCGGAACAAGGAGTCAGCTGTGCGCCAGAGTATCGTGGACATCATCGTCGACTGGGTCCAGGATAACACCGTGGTAAGAGAGACGTTGTTTTGTTGCATGATTTGTGCTGATGCAGCCATTAGGACGATGGCCATGTGATGCTCCGGCAGTACGAACTAAACGTCGCTATCTTCAAGGCCGCGGTAGCGTCGTTCGACCGCCTGCAGCTTGAGGTCTCGGATGGCACAACAGGAGAAGACACCGCCCACGCCGTCTCTCGCCTCTTCATTCGGTATGCGACTTTCCTGCTGAAGACTTGGGAAGTTACGAGATATGACGGCAACGTTAGTACTTGTGTGGCTTACATGAACTTGCATGTACTCACCTTAAATTCAGGCCCGCGATGATGGGATCTCGGAGAAGTCGTCGATGACGAAAGTGTGTATTCTTGCACTTGTAACCGTCGAGTGAATGAAGTTAACCCTCCGTTATAGATGCGCGTGCAGCAGCGGGACGGCGAACTGCGGGAGATGCTCATTGACGGCCTCGCGTCGTTGATCAGCGCGAACACGGAATGCGGCATGAAGCACTGTCTGTCGATGGCGGACGACCAGGACCCCACGCGGCGGTTGATCTTCGCGCACGTCTTCACCCGAGTGCTCAAGGAGGGTATCAAGTTCGCTCACTACGAGGAGACTCCTGTCATCGCCCGACAGAGTCGTCTATGTGAGGTTAGTACCATGCGTTGCGGTCAGACAGTGCAGGAACTCACGCGTTGCCTTTTAGCTCGTGAAAGGCCAGGATGTCAGTGTGCGTGCGGTACGGTGGGTATGCAGTTGCTGACTTTTGTGCAGAACGTCCTCGCGCTGGCTATTTGCGAGATATGCCCTCCGATCGAGGTCGATAGCATGAACGCCGTTCTGCTGAACCTCTTTGACACTAGGTCATCGCTCATGGGCCTGTTGAAGACCATGATCGACAACGAGATTCAGAAGACCGGTATGCATCTTCCCACAGGTTCGAAACGATAGAGGACCTTACGCACACTTCATAGACAGCGACACGGCGTTGTTCCGTAGCAACTCGACATGCACCCGATTCCTCTCTGCATTCGCTAGGGTCTATGGGTACAACTACCTTAGGTCTCTCATCCTGCCGCTCGTCAAGCTCGTCACGACCATGCCGCCCGGTCGTGGCTACGAACTGGACCCATCCAGGGTCAGCAAGGAGGAGCTCAAGCAGAACAAGGAAACGGTAGAGTTGATCACTCAGAAGTTCCTCGAGATCATCTCGTCCTCGATTCCTGCTCTCCCTTCGTATGTTCTATGTACCTTGTTCTGCGGGCAAAGCTGACCATTGCGCAGGATCATTCGGGAGATATGCGCTCACATTGCCAAGTCGGTGTAAGTGTGATCGTGCGTTTCTAGCGAAGTCATGCTAATCCTCAACAGCAACGAGGTTTGGCCGGAAGCCAAGTTCGCCGCCCTGGGCGCTTTCATCTTCCTGCGGTATGTCTTAATACTCGTTATGCGCTTCTCAAGGGAACTCAGGTCTCGATAGGTTCATCTCTCCGGCTATCGTGACGCCCGAGACCGTTGATGTCCCCGTACCTTACGATGCTACCGTCCGCCGAGGGCTCATGGTCATCGCGAAGATCATTCAGAACTTGGCTAACAACATCCTGTTCGGCAAGGAAGCACACATGGTCATCTTGAACGACTTCCTGAAGGAGAACATCGTCACGGTCACGAAGTTCTTGAGCGAGATCAACGTACGCGCGATCTGTTGTCCTCAACTCAAACCTATATTAATCCTTAACAGAAATACGTGCCTCCGAGTGCTGAAGACGAAGCTGATGAGTGGCTCGAGCGGACTTACGATGAGACGGACACCATTATCCTGCATCGCTTTTTCGAGAAGCACGCGGACAAGATTGGAAAGGAGTTACTCAGCTCCTCCAAGGTATCCGCGGAGAAGATGACCCCTGAGGCGGAGGCCGCTGCCGCCAATGGCAAGCGGGCCTGGGATGCGCTCTGCGCCGCGCTTGTCGATCTCGGCCAGCCACTCGAGAGCCCGAAGCTGTCCATGTTCAACAGTCGAGAACACCGCGAGTACCTCGACTTGATGATGAGATGTGATCGTCGCGATACCAACACCGTCCAAGAGTTGTTTGTGGAAGCCATTGGCTCTCCTGTAAGTCTCACTTCGTGTTTTTGGCCGGAACCCATGCTCACGCAGCCCAGAATGCAAATGCTGTATTTGTGCTTTCTGTATCAAAGATCGACGTGGAAGTTCTGGATCTCGAACTATTGCTATATTATATCTTCAAGGTATGTCCTGAGTCTTCAGTTCTTTCAGTCTACCGAACTCACGTCACCCGTTAGTGTGTCACTTCTCCTATGAACGAGGGTCGAGACTTCGACCTCATCCTCGACTATACCGGATTCACGTCCACATCCCAAGTGCCCGCGCAATGGCTCAAATTTGCTGCGGAAACGATACCCTTGGATATCTGGAAGCGGCTCAAGACGATGCGCCTCCTGACGCCAAACACCTTCGCTCTTCGCTATCTTCGTAGATTGTACAATAATCTTACCTCCGGTCCGTCTCCACTGTACCACAGTTCCAGCACGGTCTTACACTTTTTCAGGTACCGCTGACTCTATCAACATCACCATGCACACATCCCTGGGAGACCTCCTGAACAACTACTCCGGCGGCCTGTCTGCGCCATCCTTGAGCTACGCCAGTACGTTGCATCATTTCGTATCGAAGCTCATTTCTCAGTGATGCGCGCAGATGTCTTGGAGGATGAACCTGGCACCGAATACGAGGAAGTGACTATGCGGCATACACATCCTATGCGGGTCCCTGTCACCATGCGAGTCTCCCAGAGCCATATCCGCATCACGACGGTAAGTTCTCTTCTGATCGAGCACTTCCTGTCTCTAATGTGTTTCGCAGACGAAAGCGCTGCCTATTTCCAACGCGCTGTCATGCAAGGCCACCGAGATCATCCCACTGGGCGATATCAATGACGTCTACAACGTGTCGACGGGCCACGATTCTCACGAGTTCATTATCCGCAAGATTCGACAGGGCGTCACGCTATACTTCTCTTCTCCGCATAGAGACGCTATCGTCAAGGTATCTTAGGCTTTGACCTTCGAACCCTAGTGGATATTGACGAAGTTGTGTGACCCAGACAATTCGGAGCGCAAAGAGTCTCCTTCGCAACGTGCAATTGCCCACCACGGAGCGGCACTCGAGGTTGTCCAACATCATCACTACCCTCCTCCGCATTGCATTGTTGGGCGTCAGTCAGGAAGACGAGGAACCGCGTGTTGCTTGCGTCGAGCTCTTATCGGCAATTTGCGCCTACCTGGATTTCGAAGGACGGCCAGCTATCCCCTCGAGAGGTACGTTCATTTTCCTGGTACCGTCATGTACCGTATATAACCAGCTTCCCCAGGGTACTATACCTCCGGACATAACGGCACATTCCTGGTCATGCTTAGCGAAAGTCTAGCTGGGCACGCTCCACAGCTCACCATGGACTTCATCTCTGAGATGTGTGGAGGCATTTCGAAGCTCAACGTGGCTATGAGGGCGTCCTGCTACCAGTACATGGGCCCGTGGGCCAAGAACCTAGCGTGCTTCACCGACCCAACCAATCAGTTGTATGAGCCATCGGGTACAAGATTCCGGGACTGCATCCGTATGCTTGTGGACATGACGACGGCAGAGAACGAAGTGAGTCAACGCGCGGCGGTTCTTGTCGACGTATGTCGCTGACACAGCTCGGCAGCTTCAAAGCTATCTGCAGAAGTACATCTGGGTGGAGATCGGCAAACTCGACACGGGCACTGTCAACCTCATTCTGGACGAGCTCATGCGCGCTGCGGTCGACGGTGGAATGGGTTCCATGCGCTGCGAGAAGGTTGCCGAGCTCATGACTCCGCTCAACTCCATCAACGTTCGCGGTCGTGTGCTTGCTCGAGTACGCAAGGTATGGCGCAGGGACCCCGCCGTTATCACCTTGTCTAATCTTCGTTGTAGGTCATTGGCAAGACGTCCATCAAGCCTACTAGGAATCTGGCCGATAACGTTCACTGGAACGAGATCGCCTGCTTGACCCGCCTCCTTCTGGTCCTAGTCAACTCGGCGAAGAACTCCGTTCAGATACAGCTCTTCGTGCCCGAGATGATGCACTTGGTCGCCCTCATCGGCGCCTCAGGTCAGTTATATGTGCGATGCACGGTGTTCGCCATCGTCACGCACGTGCTGCACGGGCTCTACTCCGTGCGGCTGACCGAGTCCACTGCGAGCCCGGAGATCCAGGCAATGGTCGACGAGTGTGTCCAGCCGGAGGGTATGCGGTTGTTTGGGCTCTGCAGGCCCACGCCGACGAGTGAGTTCGTGCTCTACGACCCTCCGAACAGCAAAGCGGCCATAGACGACCTTGAGTCGCTCAACCGCCTGCTGCTACGAGTCATGGGCACAATCTCGGCCACTCAGGGTATGCACTGTCCATACACTGTTTGCGGTGTTACCGTCACTAATGACTCATAGGGTTGCTGAATGTCTGGCGAGCGAGGTGGATGAGTCTCATCACCTCCTCTGCATTCCAGCTATCACCAGCAGTCCAGAGCCGGGCCTTCGTATCTCTGGGTGTACTGGCAACGTCGGACGTCGATGACGATCTGCTTTACCAGATGCTCGTCGCCTTCAAGACCGCGCTGTCCCAATCCAGCGAGACGGACACAACCTCCGTGCTGAGCATGCTCCGGTGCATCACGAACGTCGTGCCTGCAGCCAGTGGCAACTCGCGCTATCTCTCGCAGCTATTCTGGCTCGCCGTCGCGCTCCTCCAGTCCAGCCACATGGCGCTCTATGTCGAAGCGATCCGCCTTCTGCGGGTCACTGTCGAGAACATGGCAGAGCACGGCCACTTCAGGGAGCGGGGCGTCCCGGCTACGCTCCTCGAAGGCCGTATACCCTTGGAGGACATCGCCTGCCAACTAGACCACCTCCTCGGGCTCTCATTTGACTCCAGCTTCTCATTCTCGCTGGCCGCCACCATCTTCAAAGGCGTCAGGCACTCCGCACTGCGGGATGCTGCGGAGGGTGCGCTCCGGAGCCTGCTGAGCATAACGGTCCGATCGTGCGTGGAGGTCGAGCACGCGGACGACGGGCCAGGGGCACCGGTGTGCCAGGACGTGCTGGGCTACTTCCTCGCACTCCTTCCGATGTCGACGCGGATACACAGCCTCAAGCGCCTCATGGAGGAGGCGAACGTCGACCAGTCGTGGCTGTCGGAGGAGACGCTGATGTGCCAGGACGAGGAGGAAGCGGTGTACAAGCTCCCGATCGGCCTCATCGGCTTTGGGGACAACAACATCGCGCTGCTCGTGACGTCGTTCGTCACCGCGATGCTCGCGACGGCGCAGGGCGACGACAACGAGTCCGCGATCCTGTACAACATCCTCTCGGACGTTGCAGACGCCTGGCCCGACGTCATCGGTATGACGTGAGTAGCTGTGGATAGAAGTGACATTTGGTTCGAGGCTGACCAGTTCGGGCGTAGGTATGAGAGTGTGCAGGACAAGGTCAAGGAGGCGTTCGCGAACTCGAACAGCCCGACCATCCTGCAGGCCGTCTCGAACATCTTCCGCGTCGCGACCCGCGAGCTCGAGCGGGCCAACAACGGCGGACCCCCGAGCACACGGGCGCTCGGCGTGGGCTCTGCGTCGACGCTGAGCACCGTCGACGAGGGCGTCACGCACGGGCCCGGGCGGAAACACATGAACGCGCTCGAGGAGCAGGGCATGCAGGGGCTCGTGAACAGCTTCCAGTTCCTGCCGCTGAACCGCGGGCACGCCACGAAGATGATCCAGTGGATCTCGGAGCTCGTCATGAAGATGATCGAGTGAGGGCACCGTGCCCGCACGCGCTCGTAGTGTCTGTACATAGTATCGTATGCGCCCCTACCCTACTCGTCCCCTTGCTTGCCGCCCCTGACCCTGGCCCTGATCGCCATCCATACCCAATATCCAGTCCACTCCCTCAGTACCCCTCTCTCTCCTGCAGTACCCTCTCAGAGTCCCTCTCTCCTTCAGTGTCCCATCTCCCTCCTCTCTCTATCTCTCTCTCACTTCGTATTCTCATCCATCCGCTCCTATCTGCCGTGTCTGTGCTCCGTGCCGTCGCGATTCTGCATACATATTTCTAGGGCATTTCGGTGTATCATCTATCCTATCGTTGCTTATGCTCTGAAGGTGTTACATAACGCTGTCGACCCGCGTGTGTCTCTGGTCCGCTAATGTATAATATAGAACTCAAATTCGTGCCATTCTATCATGCCTCTGGTCATGTAAGTAGCCGGTTCCGAGCATCTCGTGTGCATCTCTACATCCGTAGTCTGTGAGTCATGGTCTTGTTCCCTCTTGGCTTGGAGCTCCCCCAACGTAACATCATGAATTTCGGTGGTGGTCCATGATGCAGGCAGTGCACGAAGCAAAGTACAATCGTCCATGCCGCACGGCATCGGAAATTGGGCGTGCTCTCGATCGGGCGCCGTGGCTCGCAGCTGGCGGAGTAGTTCAATTGAGGACTGCGCAGGAGTTGTCAGGTGGACCTGTATTCCTATGCCTGTAAGAGTTGAAACGTGCCGTTCCAACCTGCCGCATTCCGATAGACCCGAGCCGAGTACGGTCGTAGGTCGGATATACGTCAAAACTGCCTACATCTGCGCTCGCAGCGCATGGTCTTGTGGAGGGCCTGATGCATTGATGGGCGGCTGTGCGCGCAGCGAGTGGAATTGTCTGTTCGAGATTAGGTGCCCTCGGCCTTTCAGGTCCCTCCCGGTTCCACACGAAGATTAGAGTTGCGCGGTCGGTGAAACCAAAATGCGGGGCTCGCTCGCACCGAGGAGCTGCGGAAGAGGGGACGATATGCGCGAACTGTCAGACTGTCGAGCGGCGGTGGGAGCGGCATGAGAGTTGGAAGGGCCGTGGAACAAGTTCGAGGGCTGCGGATGTCGCAGGTGACTGCACCCGCCGCTCTCACCCGCGTGCGTGGGCACCGCATATAAGACACCGCGCGCGGGGGTGAGGGCGCGAGAACGCTCCCTCGCCGCGTCCCCCAGCGTCCACGTCCACCACGCCCGCGCGACCCCCGCAACATCCACCGGTCTAGGCCGCACGCACATGCCCCCGTCCCCCTCCCAGAGCTACGCGATGAGCAACATGGACTCCAAGGCGCGCGCATACACCCCGAGCGACCGTTCTGCCCGTGGGAACAATGTTGTCGACCATGATGCTCCGAATGGTGAGACGCCCGTTCCGCCCGCCCCTCTCCCGCCCCCTTTCTCCCTCCCTGCCCCCACCGCCCGTGCTGACGATGTCCGACGCTCACTCAGTCACAGACGAGCCCCGCGGCACGGCTTCGATGCCCCCGAAGAAGGCCAACGGAGAGCAGTTCATCAAGGTGCAACCGTTGAAGCGGAGCGAGATGCAGGTTCGTTATCCGCGCGCGGGCAATTGCTTCTTCCGCCATCTAATCTCGTACGTTGCGTCATCCCCAGCCCTCGTACGCCCAGGACCTTGGGACACGAGAGGTATGTGCCTTGCTATCTTCGAGTTTGACTTTGACCGCATGGCTGAGCGTTCGCGATGGTGTGTAGGTCACCCATGGTGTCTACGGATCCATGTTGCAGGCTCTCGGGTCGTGCCTTGGTTTATTGGGAGCCGTGCCTTGCTGCCCATGCCCCAACCCTTTCCGTGAAGTCCAGCAAGGTGAGTTCGTATGTGGCGCGACGTATACACGCATACTAATAGCATGCGTGTGTAGGGTCCGTGGGTCTTGTAACTCGCTTTGGCCAGTTTTACAAGTCAGTCGACCCGGGACTCGTCCAGGTCAACGTCTGCACAGAGTCACTGCGGGTTGTCGACGTCAAGATCCAGATCAGCGCCATTGGACGCCAGAAGGTCATCACCCGCGACAACGTCGACGTCGAAATGTCAGTCTTCCGCTCTATCTACATCCCATGTTGTTTACTGAGACATGTATATTAGCGACTCGGTGATCTACTTCCAGATTACCAACCCCTACCGCGCCGCATTCGGCATCTCCGACCTGCGCCAGGCGCTCATCGAGCGGGCACAGACCACGCTCCGACACGTCGTCGGCGCGCGCATGGTGCAGAGCGTCGTGACCGAGCGCGAGGCGATGGCGTTCGAGATCGCGGAGATCGTCGGCGACGTCGCGGACAAGTGGGGTGTCGCGATCGAGGGCATTCTCATCAAGGACATCATCTTCTCCGCCGAGGTCTCCGCCTCGCTCTCGTCCGCCGCGCAGCAGAAGCGCATCGGCGAGTCGAAGGTCATCGCCGCGCGCGCAGAGGTCGACGCGGCGCGCCTCATGCGCCAGGCCGCGGACATCCTCGCGTCGCCCGCCGCGATGCAGATCCGCCAGCTCGAGGCACTGCAGACGATGGCGAAGACTGCGAACAGCAAGGTTGTGTTTGTGCCGATGCAGCTGCAGAGCGACGTCATTGGGCAGATGGCCCAGCAGCCCGAGGCCTCCGGCTCGGGCAGCAGGGGGCTGCTCGGCAACGAGAGCGGGGAAGGTAGCAGCTCCGTAGCCCAGGCAGGTCTGCTTAACAGCATGAGCGACATCTGAGGTCGCGGATTCTCTTCCTCCCATATTCCTGCTCAGCTACCCATCTATTCCACTATCCCCCTTACCCGATCACACTCCGTCGCGAGGCTCCCTTTATGTGCTCGTTATCGCCTACGCCTCGAGTAGGTGACGTATGGCACGTTGTAGTATACTATACCATCCTGACGCCTCTGCCACGTCGTTACCCTTTTACGATCTCGACTCGATGTTTGTATGATAGTATATCTTGTCCCCGGACGGAATTAATGCCACACCTTATACCTGCCATCGCTCTCGTTGAAGGTTGAAGTATGTGCTTCAGGAATTTACTGGAGTGATCGTTGTCTGCAAGCAACTTGACGAAATGAAGCGATCTACGTGCTTGAGGCTGGCGAGCGCCTATGTAGTAGTACGTATAAGCTTGGTAAGTAACTTTTAGTCTCGAACTCCTCCGACACGTATCGTCGGTGGATCCGGTACGAATCCGCCAAGCCTCAATATTACGGTGCGTCTGTGTGTGCGTAGAGGGATCGCTCTGACACCAGAGTCTACAGTTTTCAGCAGAGTCAGAAACGCCTCCGTCACGATTTTGCTATAGCCCCACTATGAGTGGTACTTGCGCACTGAACCTTTAAGATCACTGAGTCTAAAGCCAGCATCTAGACGGTCTTAAGCTTCTGACAATCGACAAGACAAGGAACCGTGCAATGCGGCTGTGTCACTGGGATGACACCGCTACGAGGCTTCTGAAGATGTCCGAGTTATACGCGGTATCCGTATAACGCCGTACTCTGCGATGGTCTCAGTTGCAGCGTGTCCGCCTGGCCTAACCCATCTGGCCCTTTCCTACGTCGATTTACCCTATTGCCCTCTATTCACTCCTCCGTTCTCAGCCCCGAACCTCTCTTCTGTGACCGCCCCGCAGGTCGGCAGCTATGACCAGCTCTGCACCTCTTGTGACCCTTGATGACACGAGCCCGGCCATCGTCTACCAGCCGGAGAGCCTCTGGCGCCATCTCAACAAGCAGGACAGCGTCATGAACAACACATACTCTGCAGGGTACACGAATGCGACCGCTACTTTCGTATTCAACGGTACGTGCCCTTCGCATTCGCGCTTTTGCGCAAAGCGAGCTCAAGCTGGGTCTGCGCCCGCGATACAGGCACGCAAATATTCGTGTATGGCGTTGTGCTCGTCCCCCCGGACGAGCCGGGCGTGCTTGTCTCCCTGCTGCAGGCGACGTTCTTCGTAGACGGCTCGTCGTCGGGGGTCCAAGGGCCACCGCTGGACGGCGTGCTTCGCTATGCGTGGCTATGGTACCGATCGTCGGAGCTGGAGCCCGGAGAGCACACGCTGCTCGTGCACGTCGACCGCGGGGACGACAAGCCCGCGACGACATGGCCGTGGGTGCTGGATTACATCCAGTACACGCCGCTGAGTTCGGACGCAGCGACACAAACACAAAATCTCTCCCAGCCCACAGACGCCTCTCCGTCTGTCACAGCAGGGTTGAGCAAGGGAAAGGTGGCTGTGGGTTCCATAGTGGGCGGTGTCTTGGGTGGCATTGTAGGACTCGTCTTGCCCACCCTTGCGGCGTTCGTGCTCTTCGTCAAGCGTCGCAGGCGGGGCAAGGGTCTCCCTCTTTCGAGCAAGGAGGTCGATCTCCTCTCGGAGCGAGGTGCGCGAAATCTGTACTGACACACTCTCCAGTCTGCTAATTTCCTAGATCCGTTTATAGAGCCCAAACAATATATCCCAGTCCACCCGGTGTCACCGATCACCACGACCGCTCCTACAACCGTTGGCTCATCTGACGCGGGCGGAGGGGTGCGATACCCTCCGTTGGGTCCCATCTCCATGCCGGCCGGTCTCTCATACGAAAACATCACCTCCGCCACTTCGTTGCTGCAGACATCAGCCAAACAGCCACTCGTATTCCCTATGCGAGACAGCACATTTTCCACTTCGTCAGGTCCAACAGCCCCCGCTGTATTTTCTTCCGCGGCAGGCAGCTCATTGACGCCATCATCGTTGTCGTCTCCTCGTTCGTCTAGTATTCAAGCAGCGCCGCCCGGAAAGGGCCCGAATGCGCAGCAAGGAGCACGGACCCAGGAGGCAGTTGCTGCTCCTCGGATATTCCACACGGACTCGGGCGTACGTTTCCCCCCGCCTGTCGTGGAGGAAACATCGCCGCAAGACGATGCTCGGTCCGATATCGCGTTTTCCGAGGTGCCGCCAGAATACACTGAACACTGACCATTGTACTACCTATGCAGATATAGCGTGACGCTCTTTCTTTGAACACATTCCAGACGCCGATGTTCTTACTTTACGTACCCGATCTACAACATCCATCCTTGGTCAGCTAGTTGCCTTACCTTGCCTGTCTCACTAGTCACAACTGTGTGCCGTCAGAAACAGATGCCGAATGATTATGTCCGTACACGCTATGGCTACACATCTCCCCTCCCCCACGCACTCAACTAAAACGTCATCCCCTTATGGAACTCACACGGCTGCTTCCCAATCGCGATCCCCTCCCCCGCCTGCACCCTCCTCGCAACGAGCCCCGTCCTCCCGGGCACCGGCACCCTCACACACAGATCCTCCTGCTCGTCAATAAAATGCAGCGCCCCACACACCCCGTCCCCAAACGGGTGCGGGGTGAACTCGTCGTCCCCCGGCGCGTCCGGGCGCGGCTCGCGCAGGAACGCGTGGTAGAGCGCGCTGCGGGGCGTCATGCGCCGCGTCGACTCGGGCTCCATCGCCTTCTCGAGGAAGTCGAGCGCGTCGTCGATCTCGGCCGCGTAGGCGGCGACCTCGGAGGGTGTGGGCGAGGGCGCGCGCGCGGAGGACGCGGAGGAGGGCGAGGATGGGGAGGAGCGCCCGGGGGAGTAGCCGGTGGAGGAGGAGGGCGGGGGACGGGTGCGCGCGCGGTGCTCAGGGAGCGTGTAGGGGTAGTAGGAGGTTTCGGGCTCTGGGGGGATGCGGAGGTCGGGGTTCTGTCGCTCGACGAAGTCCACCCAGGACATGCCCTCTTGGGATAGTGATGGCACGTTTGACTGAAACAATCGACCTACACAGGAATGAGGTTAGGTTGACACCGTCGGGTAGAACAGAAACGTACTGTGCAGTGTGGCCGTCTTCTCCATTCTCCGCCGCCCGAGGATAGCCGCAATCTCCATGAGCGCCTCGGTATCGTCGTTGGACTGGAATAGAGGAAACTTCTTCGTGAGGAAGAACAAGAGGATCATGCCCGCGGACCACACGTCGATCGCTAGTAGGATGTTCAACCTCTGGACGTGATACGTTGTGCTTTGAACTCTTGGAACGCACCTCCCGTCTGTTCGCCGCATTTAAGCAACACTTCAGGTGCTCGGAAGCCTCTCGTGCCGGCACGGTTCGCTTTGGAGTGAGGTCTGCTCGGGAGTGATGTCTAGCAGAACGTCCCTGGGCAAGGAGTGCACAATATCCTACCGGGTGTCTTTCTCGGGGTATCCCACCTTGTCTGACTGCCCCGCACTTCGTATACGGCCCTCCTTCTGCATCCGTTTAATGTGGTCGATGTCAAACTCGGTCCGTGGCTTCAAACGGCCATGCGGGAATTCACGTGTCGGCGTTGTGTGTAGACATGCCCCGAGAGAAGGGCCGCGTTCTACACGCTGGAAGAAAAGCGTTAGAGCTCGTCTTGAAGGCATACAGTCTGCTTACACATGCTAAGCCAAAGTCACAAAGCGTGCCGATGCCCGTCCGCGGGTCAAACAGAAAATTCGCGGGCTTCACATCGCGGTGGATGATCCCTCGTGAATGAATGTCGCGTAGCGCACGAAACATACATCGGAAGTACGCCTTCACGCCTTCTAATGGTAGGTATTTATAATAGTCCTGCATATATGCGTGAGTTCATGGGCATATATGCGCGTTTTTCGACGCACTTACCCTGAAGTCTTCGTTCTTGTGGTATGGCATGATGGCTACGACCTGGTCTCGATTTCGAAACGCGGTAATTAGTTGAGAGACGTGCCGGCAGCCTCTGCAGTCCTCCATGATCGAGATCTCGTTCCGTATTCGTTCGGGGCCGCTAGTCACGTATATGCGCTTGACGGCGACGTATACCTTGCTTCCAGGTGGATTAGGTACTGTAAGGTAGTATGAGGAGGATGTGGGTGGGTGGTGGCCGTGCCATTCGGTGTTGTCCCATTTAGTGTGGTAACTGAGGTCGATGGCCTTGTATACGGCGGAGAAGGTGCCTGTGCCCAGACGGTCGATGACTTTGTAGTCCTCTGTGAGCTCTGGAACGGCGGACTCGAGGTCAGCGATCTCCTCTTCGATCTCGAGCTGCTCGTCGCGTGGTTTGAGGTAGATGGACAACTCCTCGTCAGTGTCCGCTCCCGACCCGTCCTCTTCCTCTTCCTCCTCTTCCGCCTCTTCTTCTTCCTGCTCCATGTCTTCGTCTCCTGAGCCTCCGTCGCTGAGCATCTCCTCGTCCACGTCCACGTCCTTTTCTGGGGCATTGCTAGCCGATGCGGCGTAGTGGTATGCAGGTGCCGGCGCGTCTGGGTAGAGCTGAGCGAGGTGCGAGTGATAGCGTTCGAGTTCAGGAACGTTGTAGCCATTGAGAGGGTCGTCAGAGGATGGGTGTTCAGCGGCGTAGTCACGCGCGACGTGCTGGACGTCCATAAGCTCCTTGAGGTAGGCTCTGTTGCGGGTATCGGAGGAGGAGACTTCGAGGGGGTTGGAGGAGTGTTGGGAGAGAAGGGCGGTGGCAGCCATTTATCCAAGAAGACGAGCCCGGGGCTACAAGGGCTCGCAGATGCCGCGAAGGGAAGAAAGTCACTCACGTCGCGGTGGCGCCCTTCGCCAATCCCTCTTGTTCGAACTTCGACAGCCACCGACGCGCCAGACGCGTCGCGTGCATCACACTCCAACCTCGGACACGCGGCCCGGACCAAGCATACGCATCGCAAAAAGATGACCACCGCAGGACTCGAACCTGCAACCTTTTGGTCACACGAAGTGACAGTTGTAGCCGTCGGCGATCGAAGCCAAACGCGCTACCATTGCGCCAGGTAGCCATGCTGAGGTGTAGGGACAGCCGCATCACCTCCCAAATCTTTAGCCACGTTCTCCCGGCCACGGCCACTCAGCGGTGGCTCTTTGCAGAGACCTTGCAACTTACGGAGGCCCATGTCGTCAGTGCTCACTCGAGGCCACTTGAGCTGAGCTAAATGCTGCTGCACGGCGATCTCGAACACTACGCCTACCTCGTTCTCTCGAATCCTGCCTTCCAGCAGATTGCTCCCATCGTCGTTCTCATCTTTGTGCCTACTCTGTTCCTCTTCGCACACTCCTACCGTCACTCGATCGCCTTCGCCGGAACGATGGTCTTCGACAGTCTAGCCTCTCTTCTTCCTTGGAACTGGTCTGATGCCTCTTCATCCCTGAGCAACTCTGAGAGAAAGAGACTGAAGCGAAGGCACGTAAGGAATAGCACTCGCGATGACCAGGTCGTCCGCACTTCCAGTCAAGGTACGCGTTCTCGGCAGGATCCTCCGTTGCCGCGCGCTGGACCACAGGCATCCTCAGACACTGCATCTGAGAGCTCGAGTGAAGATGGCTACTACCCCGGCCTGGTCAATATATCTGGGACATATTGTTTTATGAACTCGACTCTGCAGGTGCGTACACCGTCTGCTCGCCACAATACTCTTCTCTCATGGCACACCTCAGGCTATGGCATCTTTGACATATCTTCAACCGCGACTAGATGAGATACATGCGCGGGCAGAGTCCCTGGATGTGCCCACTCCTGTCATCGATGCCCTCCGCGAACTCGTCCGTGGTCAGTGCGTACCCCCTGCTCACGTGTCCCCAACCTGACGATCCCCCATGACAGTCCTAAACACGCCCTCCTCTTCCTCACGTCCGCACCGCCCCATTGACATCATTACTGCGTTGTCCGGCTCCAATCCTTCGAAGAACAACTCCCTCTTCTCCTCTCGCGAACACCAGGATGCGCAGGAGCTCTTCCAGCTGCTCTCGGAGTGTATCAAGAACGAGGCCCTCGCTGTGGCCAATGAAATTCGACGAGACCGGGGCTTGAGCGTCGCATTGACGAAGCAGGACGATCTCGCCGCTCGCAATATTAGTAAGACGGTGTTCGACGGGCTCACTGCGAACCGGCGCAGCTGTATGGAGTGTGGATATACAGAAGCGGTCATGCACTTTCCCTTTGACAATTGGCAGCTCGCATTGCCTGGCATGGTGGTGCGCAGAATTTGATCATTCACTTGGGATTTTCTGACATTCGTCCTAAATATGTAGGGTGCGTGCCGTCTTGAGGCGTGCCTCGAAGACTATACGCGGCTGGAGTTGCTGAGCGATTGTATTTGTCGAAAGTGCTCCATGCTCGCCACCTACCGCCGATTAGAGCAGGAGGCGGAGAGGCTAACCGAAGCTGCGCAAGCGTCGAATAACCCCTCTTCCTCCAAGAAGAAGCGTGCACGCGATACGAGGAAACTGATGTCTCGAGTCAAGGCTGCCATAGACGAAGGTAGGATAGAGGAGGATATCGCAGGCGTAAAGACCGAGAAGGTATTCAGCCGAGCGTCCACGAAGCAGTCCATGGTTGCCCGCGTAGGTGTCTTATCCCTTGACTGATGGAACCTATCCGCTGACCGACCTTTCACTTAGCCTCCGCCCGTTCTCGCCCTCCACCTCAACCGCTCAATACACTACGGCCACCATGCCACCAAAAACAACACCCGCGTGATCTTCCCCGAAATTCTCGACCTCACACCATTTACCACCTCCGGGCAACTCTCTACCCAGCCCTCCGCGCCCATCTCCTCTCCGCCACCACCCATCCCCACCCAACGCTCCGTCACCCCGACGCCCTCCACCTACGCCGTCCCCCGCACGCTCTACCGCCTCTCCGCCGTCGTGTGCCACTACGGCCAGCACTCCTTCGGGCACTACGTCTGCTTCCGGCGCAAACCCCGCCCCCCATCCGCTGGCGAGCGCCGCTTCGCCCCACCGAAGCTCGCGTGCCCTTTAGGCTGCGACTGTGCGCGCTGCGAGCGGTACGGGCCCGTGCGCGACTCGAGGGACGCATCGGGCACGCACCCCGGGCGCGGCTGGCTGCGCATCAGCGACGACGCTGTGCAGGAGTGCGGGCTCGAGCGCGTGCTGCAGGAGGGCTCGGGCGCGTTCATGCTCTACTACGAGCGCGTGCTGCAGCCGCGCGCCTCCCCATATACCGGCTCGCCCCGCGGCTCAGAGGAGACCGTGAAGGTGAAGGCGGAGGAGGCGCACGCCAAGCCCCCTTCCCGTGCCCCCACTCCTGCCCCCGTGCCCACAGCCAACGGGCGGCCGGAGCTCGTGCGGCGGGAGAGCAGCAGCAGGCCGAACGGGAACGGCGACGTCGCGCGGCGGAGGGAGAGCAGGGAGCGGCGCGAGGACGACAGAGGCAAGGTCATCGACCCGCGCGTTGTGCGGCGCACATCCGCGCACCGGCGGCCCAGCGCGCCCCCCATGTCGCGCACGGAGAGCTCGAGCACGACGGCCACTACGAACTCGAAGCACAGCCACCACCCCTCCGCCCCGAACGGCGAGCCCGCGATCGCACCCTCCTCTTCGACCCTGGCGCCGAACGGCCGCCCGCACCACCACCGCTCGCACTCGCACTCGCGCCCGCACACGCCTCCGAATGGGGGCGCCGCACCGCAGATCTCGCCGCAGCGCCCGCCGCTGTCGCCGACCCCGTCGAGCAAGTCCGGGCGGCTGCGGAAGAGCCGGCGGTCAATCTCGCAGACGCAGTCGGATGCGCACACTACCGTGTCGTCTGGGCAGGCGGTCCCGCCGACCTCGCTGCGTGCGTAGGCCCCCGTGCCGCGTCGTCGCCGTCTCTTTGCTTTGCTGCTGCTCCTACACTTATTGGTTTAGTCTATCCTATGCGACACCCCCCACACACTATATTACCCATCATTCACTACATCCGCCGTTGTTCATTACACTCCCCCCTCCACCCGCAATATGTATCTAACTTGGCCAGAATACACGAGACTTTGATTGTCTCACCTGTCCGTGTGGACACAGAATGTCTGAACATCGTTCCCAGAGGTATGTGTTCGCAGACGGATGAATAACTTTGTGTGTTCGTGTGCATATACATACATGGTCCTCCGTTCCAGGGAAGCAGACTGGGGTGCCAGATATCGTTCAAACGCACGAGAAAGGGATATAGAACGAGACGACACGCCGCGGGAAGGGGCACAAACGATGGGATGCGTATCTATCTACATACATATAGCAGCGGGGGTAACCAATTGCAAGCAGAAGCGGGGGATTCCAACCAGGGGGACCAGCGTACACCGGCGCGTCGCGCCGTCCTAGTAGTATGTCACAACTATACACGGGTACGGGCTAGGTATGTGGGGGAGGGCGATGGGCGCGAGCGCAAACGGCCGCATCCACGAATGTGCGGGATGCGCGCGAAGCGGAACAGCAAGCGGTCGCACGAAAACGGGCGAGTCTCAGTCCAGAGTGTCCATGTCGAGTCGAAGGCCAGAGAATATCCATGCAGTGCGCGGGGCGATCACCAGTAGATGGTGCGCTCGATGGTGCGCTTGTGCTGGGGCGAGGGGCGGGTGTACTCGATCGTCCGGCGTACGCGCGTCAAGCTCGGGTACCTGCGCAAGGGAGAAGAAGACGTCATCAGCCACCGTGATCTCTCCCACCAGAGTGACAAGAAGACGACTCTGGAATATGATGGAAATGGAGGGGAGGAGTGCACGATGGATAGAGGGGGGGAGTTGTCTGGAATGAGAGCACGTACCATGCGTTGTAGATCTCGCCGCCGTCGAGCCGGACCTCGACGACTTGCCTGCCCTGCACGCACGAAGAGTCGGGTCAGCCAAATCGCACCGAGATGGGATGTGCAAAAGCGGGGGGACGTACGGCATAGTCAAGGTGGGATCCAACGACGAGGCCCTCGCGCCTGCCACCAGCAGCCGTGACTGCGACGATGTCGCCGGGCTGGGAGAAGCAAGTCAGTCACGGTCATATCCTGCGCAGCAACAGTGCGTAGGCGCAATCTGAGGCAACGTAAAGAATTAGATACGTACAACGATCTCCTCAGAAGCAACGTAGGAAGACATAGTGGTAGGAGAGGACGGGGGTAGACTTGCTGGACTTGAAGATGGAGGGTACGCGAGAGGACAATAACGGGCGCTACGGAGTGCACCTGCTTGCTGGTCTGCTGTAGGGCTGGACGAGGTCGGCTTGGACGACGGCGACGGCTTGCGGAAGGTCGGCGGGGACGAAGGCGAGGACGAGCAGGGATGTGGAGGGGGAGAAAAACGCAGCCCCCCCCGGTTTTTATAGATTAGATGGCGCGCGGGCTCGCTTCGGGGGGTGCCCGCACGCGCGAGGCAGCCATGAGGCGCCCCCCGTCCCTGGCTCAGCCCCGCTCCCTCGCGCGACGGTGCGACCCCGCCGGCCGTGCCCCCGTTCGGCGTTCCTGCCGCTCGTCGCCATTGTTCGTGCACGGACCCCGTCGTGCACAAATATTTGGGCAGTGTTACGCGGTCGTCGGGCGTCGTGGACTACAATATGTGTTAGTACAACGTTCATTTCGGCGGCGGCTTGGCGGCATGAATCTTGGAAGATGGCTTCCCAGACAGTCTGGCCAGGCGAGTATATATGCACAAGGACGCGTCTCACGGCAACATGGGCGTAAGGAGTCGTTGTATTCGGGAGCACTCTCTGCTCACTTGTTGTGAGTACCGTGTCACCCGGTGACTACATACCGATGGTCAGACGGACGTGCGGACTCGAGGACCGTGCGCGAGCATGAGAGGCAATTGCGGCGTCTGTCTCGAACGCTTCCGTCAGAGCACGCACCGAAATCGCGCGGCATCATGGGCAGCTGGCCGCCAGGACGCGGCGTGGCCGACATCGCGGGCGATGTGAATGATCACAGCTCGTCGCGAGTAGTACCGGTGGAGAGCGCGGGACGATTAGGCTCAGGCTGTGGTCCGAGGGCAAGGTGTTCGTACTACCGTAGCACCGCTGTGATCGACGTCGAAGACACGTTGTGGAAGTGACAGCAGGCCACGCGATGTCTGCGTGGGCTGCACCAATGGAAGCGTTAGAGATACAGCTAGTGTACACGCCTGCTGATCTAGTAAAGGATGGTGTGAGGAACTTCAAGTAAATATGGTGAGTGTGGAGTGATGGACGGCGTGAGGGGTATCGCCTCAAGAAGAGGGGACCAACGAGCAAGGAGGACCAATACCCGTGTTAGTCGACTCACCGCAGAGATGCAGGTGTTCAGTCAACGTCCGCGGAATGCACCCACCAAATCCCGGAACATGTCCCGCAACTGGAGGCCTCTCCAGTCCACGGCCGACCCTCCCCCAGCCACAGCCGCTCCCCCTCCCTGCTCATCCTCCGACAGGGTATACGCCGGTCTCCTCGGCTTCACCCCCTTCGCCCGCTCCTCCAGCCCCCGCAAAATATCCTCCCCCGCCTCGGCATACACCCGCTCGAGCTCGACCGAGCGCATATAGTAGGGACGCCGCACCGCATACGGCGCAAGCCCGTTGTATTTGCGTACGAGGGAGTTGAGCTCTTCGAGTGCCGTGTCGTGGTATCCGCGCTCGCGCGCCTCCCACTCGGGGTCCCGTAAAGCGGTGACGTCCGCGAGCGTGAGTCGCGGGAGGAGCGCGGCTGGGTGTGCGGCGGTTATGGAGCGGAGGGCTCGTCGGGTCCAAGACTGCTTGACAACCTCGCGGAAGGCGGCTACAGCCGTCTCAAGTTCTGAGGAGAGCGTGAGTTCAAGTAGGAAAGGACAAGAGATGCGGAGCGGGCGGGATACATACCACCTTGAATCTCTACCCAGGGCGGGGCCGCGCCCTGTCGCTGTACAATACGATTCATGAGGAACTCTTCGCGGCCAATAAACGGGTTCTTGTCCTCCGAGAGGTGCGCAATAGGCTGTCCACGGCCCTTCACGGTTTTAAAATGTCCGGCCTGGCGGGCTTTCTGCAATGATTATTTAGAGCTGCTATACATGCCTGTATGCCCTTCGTAACGCACCTCTATTCGCTCCTCGACCAGATTTGCCCAACCCTTCAACGATACCGGGTTCGGTCGCCGGAGTTGCTCCGCCGCGGCTCCCTTGATTCCCAGACGATAGTCGATGGTGGACTCCCTGGCCTGGGAGAGCCTGGTGCCCTGCTCCATACGTTTCTTCGTTTCCCGCTCCTTCCGCTTCGCTTTCTCATCTAGCGGAAGTGAAGCCGTCTGCCGAGCTGAGCGCGGAGGCGGTCGCGAGATATTACCGTAGCGGATGTTGGAGGTGGCATGGGAAGGGACCTTGAATGTAGTGTGCCAAGGCTGGTGCCCCTCGATGCCGGGGAGGATAGGTTCTCCGGGAACGTAGCGGCGGACGGGTGCAGCTTCCACAGGTTCCGCGCCCACAATCGCAGATTCCGCACTCGCAGCATTGACCGTGGCACCTTGTGGTGGTGCATTTGGGCGTGAGTCGGGCGTGCGTACCTGGGGCGGAGCCGTCTTGAGCTTTTCCTCGGCCGACCTGATAGGGCCAGAACGCATAGGTTTGTACTTGTCGACAAGCATGCGCAAAACAGCGTGTTGGATAGATTCATCACCATTCCAGTTCTCCTGTTGTGTCTCTAGCGCGGAGAGCTTCGACGACTTGCGTGCCGCCGCCTGTTGCTCCTCAGCCTCTTCGCGAGCGGCATCCTCGAAGAGCTTGGAGCTGGCGGAGTTGTCGTGCGTAGATACACTGCGGACGTTTGGCGACAAGTGCGGAAGACATGCGGAAGTGCGGATGCTGGAGGGAAAGCGTAGAACGGAGCGACGGGCTGCTGCAGAGCTCATCCAGGTGCACAGACAACTTGCAGAGGCAGTTAGGCGCCGGCGGATATGACGATGATTAATGAGTCGCGGTCACGTGCTCTGAGGGACGCGCTCAGGATTGCAGGCCGCGGAAAGAGGTACACTTTAAATTTGACTAGTGTCCTCTTCGTTCTCGATCCCCTCTACGAGATGTGCTTGGAACTGGGTGCTATGCCGATACGAAATGTGTTCTAGATAGATTCTTAATATATTGATTTTTGGCCGAGATATTTTGTCTTCTTCCCAGCCAGTCCAGAAGACTTTTTGTGTGCCATCCAACATGCTCGAGCTCATTGAGGTACTTTTCAGAGGAGCTGTATTAATGACGGAGGATCTCATAAGATGTACCTGAAGTCGACGACTTCACGCGCATGTCATCTACGTGACATAAACAGACGCGCGCGTCACGTTGTCTGTGCGTGCTTCCTCGCGCTGCTCCCAGATCTCTGCTTCGCGCGCACGTCCGCGACGCGTTTTATTTGTCTAGTTGTGTCTCTATCTATCTATGGTTGCATGCAATTCGTTTCAATCGTTCTCCAAGGGAGGCAACACTAGCCTGTGTACGGATGATGCTCAGAAACAAGCAGAACAAGCGAGCAAAGGAAGCAAAGAAACGGCTAAAAGTGCGTCTATGGACATCATGACCCTCTAATCTACTCTCATGTGCGATCATACAGGAGAGAACCAAGTCGCTTGCAGCAGCTTTCAAGGCTAAGTAGTCTACAACCCTACCATCGTCCGCTTGTTCCTACGACATCTCCAAACTATCAAGACTATCTGACGACACCCCTGGAATCCCCTCCTACCACCGCTATCTTGAGAAAGCCAGCGACAAGCAAAGACAAGTCGCGTCCACGATTAATAATCATGGACGCGACTTGCTCCTGAGCTTTGTCTCGGAGAATAAGCTCGATCTGCATTCCATCCCTGAGTATACGTACAGCCACCTCCGTCCTCTTAACTCCTTCATTGTATAACAATGTCTTCGCCCTTCTCTCCTTTCCTCCATGCCCGCCCTTGCTCTGCCCACACCACTCGCCCCGGCGTCGCCCTCGTCGTTCACGACGCCGAAGAAGACCACAAAGACCATGAACGCCGCGTACCCGTTCAACAAGACAGCTGCAGACGCCATCCTCCGCTCGTCCGACAATGTTGACTTCTGGGTGCGCAGGAGCATACTCGCAGAGGCTTCGTGCATTTTCGAGGACATGCTCAGCATTCCCCAGCCCCCTCCCGGTGCGCTCGACAACGAAGACACTAAGGACGGACTCCCTGTCATCCGCCTCACCGAGAACAGTCACACGCTAGACAGGCTTCTGCGACTGTGCTACCCCATCGACGACCCGGAGTTCAACACCCTCGACGAGCTGCGGCCCGTTCTCGAGGCCGCAATGAAGTACATGATGGAAGAGGCGACTTCTCTCCTTCGCACCCGCCTCGTCAAGCTCGGACACTCCCAGCCCCTACGCGCGTTCGCCATAGCGTGCGCACTTGACCTCACCCCTGAGGCAGAGTCGCTAGTGCCCCTCGCGTACACTGCGCACTGCGCCTTTGTGGACGAGCTCAAAGACATCTCTGCCGGCGTGTACTACCGCGTTTCGCACTACATGGCCAAGTGCTCTAGCCCGAAGCACGCTAGCGGAAGCTCGAAGAAAGCACGCCCCGTTTCCATTGCCACTTCCATCCTGCCGCCTCCGCTCAGTCCGAAACCGACGTTCACCCCCGCCTACGCCCATGGCGAGAACGTGGAGGCCGTCCCGCAGAAGCTGCTCAACTCGCCCACCGCGGACGTGATCTTCCGCACCTCCGATGCGGTCGACTTCCGTCTGCACGCCCCTCTGCTTTCTCTCGCGTCTCCAGTGTTCCGGAGGATGCTCGAAGATCGCCACGCGGAGCGCACGTACGATCCTCCAGACAAGGGCAGCGCCTGCCTCGGCATCATCTTCGTCTCGGAGGATAGCGCAACACTCGCAGCGCTCCTGCGGCACGTCTATCCCCTCCCGAGACCGCCCCCGACGTCCTTTCCTGCACTGAAATCCCTTCTCGCCGCTGCGCACAAATACGAGCTCACCTCAATCATTTCGGACCTCCGCCCCGCACTCCAGACACACCTCCCCACAGATGCCCTCCGCGTCTTCGCCCTCGCACACCGCTTCAACATGCCAGACGTGCGTGCAGCCGCCGCTCGCTCGCTCCTCCGCGTGTCTTACCAGGAGCTGCGCCACTGCTACGTCGAGGAGCTCGAGGAGATCCCCGCCGCGGACTACTTCCGGCTGCTTGTGTACCACGACCAGTGCGGCCAAGCGGCCTCCGCGTTCGTCCTCGCCCACGCACTCGCATATTCCGGCGCGACCCCCTCCTCCCCCGGCACCAGCCCTCACCCCACCCACACCCACCGCCGCGCCAACTCCTCCGACGCGTACGCCTCCACCGCCTCGCCCCCATCCTCCTCGCACCGCCGCTCGCCCTCGCACAGCTCCGCCCCCTCCCCGGCCGACAATCTGCGCCTCTGCGCGCCCGCACAAAAACGCGGGAGCACGTGCCACGTGTTCCTCGACGAGCGCAGCGCGGACGCGTGGGCGCACTTCCGGCGCGCGAGCGCGCCGCGCTGGTGGCTCATGTACGTGTACAAGCTTGCGCTGGTCGTGCGGAACCGGCCGCACGGGCCCGCGGCGGCGCTCGACCGCGGGTTGTGGCGGAGTGCGGTGGGGCGCGCGGCGGAGTGTGAGTGCTGTCGCGGGAACTTTTTGCCGGGGTTTAGGGAGTATGCGGAGGGGCTGGGGGCGGATGTTGAGCGGGCTGTGGCGAAGGTATGTGCTTGATTAGCTGGAAGGGAATGCTGTTGAGCTGACTGAGATCTTTAGGTGAAGCTGGACATTGGCGGTGTTCCGGCGACGGTCAAGGCGTAAATTGGCACGGAATGTGGTCCGCTATCATATTACTGCACATAATTGTGAGCTCGCTAGTCTGCCCTGTGGTGGTCTAAGACTCACCTCCGACCAGACGTATTATTCTTATGTACCTATCCATGCAGGACACATCTCACTCTGTACCCCGGACATTCCCTTACTGTAGCAATATAGCACATTCAATTCCTGTTGTACGTTGTAATCAATACAGTGGTCAACAATACTTCACACATTTTTCTTCCTTCTCCTTTCTTTTCTTCGCTATATGCGCTCACGCGAGGTTCGACGGGTACGAAAAGTCCTCAAGCCCGACGAAGTTCTCCTTGATGCTCCGCGCGGACACGAAGCGGTAGAAGATCGAGATGCTGCCCGCCTTGTCGTTCGTGCCGCTCCCTCGCGCACCGCCGAACGGCTGCTGGCCGACAACCGCGCCCGTGCACTTCTCGTTGTAGTACACGTTGCCGGCCGCGTTGCGCAGGCGGTTCGTCGCGTGCACGAGCGCCTTGCGGTCTGACGCGAAGCTGTTCGAGGGGTGTTAGACGGTGGTAGTGTAAGAGAAGTTGGGTTGGCGTACATGGAGCCGGTCAGCGCGTAGGTGGTCGTGGTGTCGATGAGCTCGAGGGTCTTCTCGTAGTCAGCGTCCTCGTACACGAAGACCTAGAGCGGGGGATGTCAGCGACAGTAAGTATATTGCGTTCAGTAGAGCATACCGTCAGGACGGGGCCGAAGATCTCCTCCACCATGGTCACGGACTTAGGGTCCTTGGTCAGGATGACAGTGGGTTGCACAAAGTACCCGGTGGAGTCATCCGCTACCAACTGGACTCAGGACAGTCCTCGCTCAGGCTCGTTCATGAGACGTACCGCTACCGCCAGCAATGATCTCGCTACCCGCATCCTTCGCCTTCTGGATGTAGCCAGTGATCTTGTCGAAAGCGGGGCGACCGCTATATGCGATCATCAGAGAAGATTCAAAACGTAAGGAAGTGAGTTCCTCCTACATGACGGGTCCGATGAAGTTGGTAAAGTCGGTGCAAGGGCCGACCTTGAGCTTCGCGACCTCGTTGAGGAGCTGCTCCTTGAAACCGTTGTTCCAGATAGAGGACGCGACATACAAACGAGACAGGGCAGAGCACTTCTGGCCTGTTGAATGTATCAGTCAGTCATATCCTACGTGATGTAGAGGTCCTTCACTCGCCCTGGTACTCGAATGCGCCACGGACGGTCTGGTTCACGGCGTTTTTGATCTCAGCCGACGGGTGAACGAGGTGGAAGTTCTTGCCGCCTACGTATGATGAGTAATGGCACAAACGCAACAAGAGTTGCGCCTCCAACTTACCAGTCTCGCCAACGATACGCGGGTAACTCTTGTACGTGTCGAGGTTGGCCGCGATGTCCTTCCAGAGCTTCTTGAAGATGAACGTGCTGCCAGTGAAGTGCAGGCTGACGAAGGATGGGTGCGCGATCGCCTGGCCGACGACCTCCTCAGCGGGTCCAGGGACAAACTGGATGACACCCGCGGGAAGGCCGGCTTCTGTGAGGATTTGGTGGATGATGTAGTTGGAGTAGACGGCCGCGGGTGAGGGCTTCCAAACGACGACGTTGCCGACGAGCGCGGGGGCTGTATATAAATTAGAGAGTGGTCTCGCGCGATCATAAAAGTATCTACTCACTGCCAGGAAGGTTTCCGCCGATGGCGGTGAAGTTGAACGGCGAGACGGCCAGGACGAAGCCCTCAAGCGCGCGGTACTCGACTCGGCTAGATTATCTACGCGTGAGCAGCATTTAAGCATTTAAGCGGTGGCGGACAGAACTCACTTCCAGCTACCAGCTGCGTTTTTGACGGGTTGCTGCGAGTACAGCTCCTCGACGTACTTCACACCGAAGCGGAAGAAATCCGCGAGCTACACAAAACGCATCTAGCTCCCCGATATTGATTGCTTTCTCGGACAGACTCACCTCAGCCGCCGCGTCGATCTCCGCCTGCCACGCATTCTTGCCCTGCCCGAGCATGGTCGCCGCCATGAGCTTGTAGCGGTACTTCCCGCTCACAAGATCCGCTGCCTTCAGGAAGATCGCAGCGCGGTCATTCCAAGGCATCGCCTCCCACTCGGTCTTCGCAGCGAGCGCGCCCTCGATCGCGCTCGCGACGGTCGCCTGGTCGGCTTCGTGGTACGTGCAGAGGTGCTTGGCATGGGTGGCGGGCATGGGCTGCTTCGCGAGCTTGCCCGTCTTGACCTGCGGCGCGGGGAACAATTCATTCGTGATCAGCGCGCGGAGATCGACGAATCGACGGACGTACCTCCTTTCCGTTGATTACGCAGGGAACCTCGAAGGGGAGCTCCTTCTCCATCTGAGCGACCGCCTCGACCAGGGCCTTGCGCTCTGGCGAGCCGGGAGCATAGCTCCTCTATATCGACGCGTCCACCGATTATACGATCAGTCTTGCAGAGATCTTGGCTATCCAGAAGTGAGGCGCTCACCATCGGCTCATTGTCGATGACAGGGGCCTTGAAGGTCGCAAGCTGGGGGGTGAAGGATGCCATGGTGGGTGTTGTGGTGAGAGCAGACCTGGGGTACCTAGAGTTTGAAGCCTGTGGGTCGATCGGACCTCCGCTCGACGTTGGAGTCACGCTCGTCCATATGCATTCCGGATCATCAGTCCACCCATAGCAAGTCGATCGAGATAACACCGAGACGGTAGATTGTATATATAGAAGTATCGGACGGCGGTGCAACGTTCGACATGATGGTCGTGATAAATATCTGTCTGGCATACTGCCAACTACAGTAGTCTGTCACGAATATAGTAACAGAAACTAAATGGTCGCGGGAAGGTCGTCTATACTCTGTCGGAGCTGCGAGAAGAACCACGACGAACACAGGATGCTCGCCGCACAACCCGTACACCCCACCTGCGCCGACTGCTGCAGGAACGGAAGCGAGAAGATGACGGCAGACGTCGGCCGTACGCGTAGCTCCTCCTTCGCCCGTTCCCGGTAATCCGCCCACCACCGCGGCGGCTCGCGCGCCTTGTCCCACCGCCCGTTGCACTGCATACACTTCAAGTCGCGAGGGGGCGTGAGGAGCGCGATCGCAGCATGGGCGCGCATCTCGCGAAGGACGACGAGTCGGTGGTAGTCGTACGCGGAAATGTGCTTCAGATCTTCGTGCGGCTCTTGCGCGGAGAGTGGAGTGTTCAACAGCGCCCTGGACGCGATCGCGGCCTCTTCTATGAGCTCATATTGGGTGGCAAGCCCGTAGACTCGGAGCGGATATGCTTCCAAGAATTCGGGCGCAATGAGGCGGCGGCGAAGGCCTTCGATGGCAACCGCGAAGTCGTACTTCCGGGCGGCCTCGAGCGCGGGGGCGAGCTCGTCCAAGCCTCGAATCACTGGAGCCTCCACCGGGTAGATATAGCGTAGAAGGGTCTCCAGGACCGAGGCCGGCTCCGGGAACGGTATGATTGGGATTATGGTGTCTTTGGCGGACTCGGGTTGCGGGAGAGACAGCATCCCCTCGAAGAGTTGGGATGCGGCTGACAGAACGCAGTGGTGGGTGCGGAAGTCCACTGACTTCGAGGAGCAGACGAGTTTATCATCGTAGGGGCAATCGGAGCGCAGGATGAAGTCACCGTCGAGATAGTTGAACACTGAAGAGTACATGGTGGGTGGCAAGCAGGGAGTGGGATATGGAACTGAAGCAGCGGGGAGTAAGTACTTATAGCGGGACGGAAGCGAGAAGCGGCTGGCAGTGAGAGGCTACCACATCGATCGCGCAACCGCCGGTCCAGAATGAAACCCGCAGGGCATCTGTGGTCAACATATATCGCCTCGAGAGGAGAACAACACTCACCCGTGATGAGACACTGCACCCCGGCTGAACGAACTCTAAATGGGCAGCAGTGCAAGATTAACGCCTTCGATCGTAATGGTCTCTCGGTCGCCGTTCGCGGCTCCTACTCCTGCGCCTCTCATGGGAGGCGTCATTGTCGCGATGTCGTGACCGCGGTGATCCTGAACGCCGCGATCGTTCCTTAGGATGATCCTGCCGGCGTGGGCTGCGGCTGCGGCTTTTGCGCTTTCGTCGGCCGTCATCAGGTACGTCGAATACCAGCCCATAGTCTTTGCCGCGCTCCTGTGCTTGTGCCTGCCCTCTGTACCGCCGAGTGGCTTCAAGGTCTTCACGACCAGCAAACCCGCCCCTCCCCCGGCCGCCGGAGCCTCGTTGCCCCATCTTCACGTCATTTGACCAATGAGTGTTCATGCGAGCGACGGATTGTGAGCTGATGGGCGGTCAGAAAAGGCCGAGCAAGGAGTATGGTTCGCCACTAACAAGTCCACCCAGATTCGACGATCATCTACAAGCACGTTTTGCATCTTGAAGTAAGCCTGCGAGATTTCATTCAGTCCCTTTGACGTGAATGAGGATTGCAGGTCACTTACCTGCTCCGCCTCCTCTCTCTTGTCAAACTCAATGAACGCATACTGTAATGAATCCCCCGTTTTCTTGTCCCGAATGACCTGACAGCTTATGATTGTCCCGAATCGGGAGAAAATGAGCTCCAGGTCTTCGTCTCTCGTCACGGGGTTCAGCTTGCAGACAAACAACACGTTCTCTGGTGGGCGAACATTCGCAAAGGGCAAGTCGCCGACCATCTCAAGAGTCAGGGCAGATGCCTGCGCTGCTTTCTTCCGTCGTATTTCCTCCGCCTCCTCCTCAGGGAGCGTCTCCAAGGGGTCCTCGTCTTCCGCAATGCGTGTCGAATTATCGGGAGGACTTGTAGGAGGGGCGTCTGGGATAACAAGACCAGGAGGGTCTTCGAACGGGTCCTCTGCGACGATATGAATGACTGGATGTAAAGGAGAACGGTACTCACTCACCCAGAATTTCGACATGCCGTATCCGAACGTCCTTTAGAGGCCTCCCATCCTGGTCCACGAACACGTCGTTGAGCTTGTCCAAGGTCTCGAAGCCTTCCACAACGTGCCCGAACACCGCGTGCTTCCCGTCCAGATATTCGATATTTTCGCCTATCGTGATGAAGAACTGGCTTCCACAGCCACCTCTGTGTTCCTCGGCGACGGCGGGCGCGACGGCCATGGACACGGTTCCCCGCTGTCGATGCTTGAGGCGCGGTATGAACTCTGGCGTGAAGTACCGTGGCGCATCTTTGCCGCCTTGCGAGGCTATCAAGGACCAGATCGACTCCCCTCCAGTACCTGTAGCTGTAGGGTCACCGACCTGTGCGAGGAAGTCTTTCGAGACTGCGACGGTACGCATTCAATTATGAACCACGAGAGCAGGTGTGGGTATGCGCTTACCATTGAAGAACGCGTTGAGGTTGTAGTAGTACACTTTACATAGCTTCAGAAAGTTCTCGCATGTTTTCGGGCATAGTTCCGTTTCCAGATCTATGACAATGTCGCCTAGAGAGGTTTCGAAGAGCACAGACATGACGGTCGGCGTCCAAGCCGGGGAGGCGCCTGGTGTTAGTTTAGCGCCGAGACTGCAGGCCATCTCACCTCGCCTCGACTGCGACTGGCTGTAAAACCACGGCAGTGCTACATATCTAGAGGCGGCGACATCGCGGATCATTGAGATACGATGAGAGAATGTGGTATAGCATTAGGCTGTGAGCTACGATACCCAAAGGAGCGCGATAATTTACACCTCGATATACAACGTAGTGGCGAACTTCCTATAATCCAAACAATCTCTTCGTCCATGCGGCGTCCCTTGTCTAAAAGTCGCGCTCACGCGCCCAGCTCCGCTGAGCGAACGCCTCCTCCCTCGGGCTTCCACCAAAGTACGACGCACCCATGCTAGGGTCTGTCTCCGCGTCCGCCTCGTACGCAGCGGTCCACGTGGACAGTCCGAATGGCAGCGTACTCCTCGCCTGGGGTATGGGCCGTGGGGGCGACGAGCGGGGCGTGTTATTGCTGTTCGCCTCGTTCGTCTTAGCGGAGTGACGCGAGACCGGAGTCTGCGGTCGCGAGGACGAAGAGCCCCTTGCAGTCGCACTCGGAAGCGCGGGCGGGGTGGCAGTGGAAGCGAAGCGGAAGCTCTGCATCTTGCGGGACAGTGCCTGCAGAACCGACTCGCGATCTGGTCTCTGGGAAGAGTCCGGTGCAGCGCCCGTATCTTGCTCCGCGTCCTCGCCGTGCTGGGTGAATGTGGTCCGGATGGACGAGTCCGAGAGGCCTCGCCGGAGTGCTCGGCCTAAAGCTGGTGGAGGTCCGTCGTTGCTGTCATCCTCTGCTTCGGAGCGGTCTCCGTTGGGCTGCGGGGAGTCGATGACGGCGTCGACGATGCGCGACAGCCGCTTACCGGAGGTAGCGTGTCGCAGGCCCGCAGAGCGACCTATCGTCGGACCTCCCGAGTTCATCGCCGCCATGCTCGCCATCCTGCTGACGACCTTCTGAGTCCTGGGGACGACCACCCATGGATCAACTTCTGCGGGGCGAGGTGCTCCGGCGAAGATGTTCATGACGCTCCTCGAGACATCCCGTCTAGGCTCCGGCTGGGCTATAGCAGGCGTGGTTGCGGCGGTACTCGGCGTGGCGAGTGTGCTGAAGTCGCCCTCCCTGCCCGGATGCGCGGAGTACGTGCTGGTGACCGCGCGGCCGACTGCGGTGCCACTGAACTCGACGTTAACGGTCATTGCAGAGGCCGCTAGCGCAGCTTCACGTTTCGGGACAACGCGGGCAGGAGGGCGGCCTCGGCCGATAGTGCCGCTGCGGACTGGTGGAGAAAGCGCGCGAGACGTCGAGCTCTCCCCTGGGCTACTCGCGTTGTTCTGCATACCGAGTAGCTTGGAGAGAGGAGTAATCCAGGATGGTGCAGCCGCGCCACCAGGGCTGTCACGAGAGGTCGCGGCGGCGGCATTGGCCTTAGATGGATTCATTGCCGCCTCGCTGACCTTCCCCGCGATGGTAGGGTCTAGTATGACGTCGTTGAGCGTCACACGGAGTTCACCGAGCTCGGTGAAGACGTCCTTGATGACCTTCAGAAGCCCTCGGAGGTCGCGACGGGTGCATGTGGTAGTGATCTTCTCGTCTTCGAGGAACGGACGGAAATGAGCACGAAGGGCGGTAGCCTCACCCAGGATAGCGTTGACCGTGCTTCGGGAGAGGTGGCTGACGTCGGCACCTGAGAGGTGTTGCCGCTTGAGACGGTTGGTGAGGGTAAGCGCATCGGCCTGTGCGATCCTGTTGAGCAAAAGAGCTGTCCGCTCGACAAGTGCCCCGATGGCAGACTGTCCATCGGTCAACGACGAGGATTCGGACTGGCCGTCGTGAGGGGAGGACATAGAATCAGCGATACTTCGGGGGATGGGGGAGGGAGACAGCGCAGATGAGGCAGATGTTCCGTGCCAAGTGAGTTCCGTCTGAACGCCACGGGAGCGCGTTAGAAGGAACAGGGATTTCTGAGCGCGGGGCCGCTCCGGTGACATGGGGGCACCCTCGCTTTCCTCAATCTCAGAGCTGAGGTGAGAGGGGGGATAGTTCGACCTCGGATGTGCGAAAGACGTCCACTTAGACCCTGCAGCGATGTGTGAGTCTGCGGGAGACCATGGTCGGCGATCGGTCTCTGGCGTCATAGGTTCCTGCAAACCGCAATCAGCTAAGTATACGTCGGTCAAAGAACAATTTTGCGTACAAAGGCCCTCCTTCCTGAGCGTTCCGTGCTCTGTGACCGTGGCGGCGCGACCTTCTCATCCCCGAGTCTGGAGCGTAGCACGGAAGTCGTCGGGGCAGTTCCAACATGGAATGTAGGGGAAAGGGGAGTAGTAGGTTCGCGAGACCGGAAGGAGCTGCCGCTCTGAGTGTATCTGTGTGCGCGAGCGAATGGGGTATCACTAGCTCGACGCTCTTCCAGTTCCTCCTGAAGCTCATGGAAGTCCTCTCTCGTAGCTGAAAGCAAATTCTGAAGCTCAGCATTGTCGCGCTTGAGAGCCTCATTATCTGCTACCAGCGACTCGAGGACTTTCGTAACCTCGACGTCCTGGACTGACGACGAGTGTCCCAGTTGCTATGTAGATTGTTAGACACTACAGCAGGCAGACGCTTGAAGGGATATACGTACGTGGTACTGAAGCTGTTCTAGGCGTTGTCGTGCATCGGTCAGAATCTCCTCCGAAAACTCATGTCTGTGGGTTCTTTGATTATCCGCCTCATCTCTCAGACGAGTGACCTGCGCCTGCAATTTCGCTGAAACGTTCTACTTAGTTTAGGAACATAACGGCCGGGCGGTAACGAACTCACTGCACTTCTCCCGGTAAGAGACAAGCCGAACTTCCGCCATCCTAGCTCTTTGAGTGGCACTGTCGAGCTCCTGCTGAAGGTCGTCCTTCTCCTGAAGTGTGGTTGCTAGCCGGTTCTCCAGCCCAATCGAACGAGCGTTCTGTGCGCTGAGACGTGCGAGGTCGGTCCTTGCTGTGTCGAGTTCTTGCATAAGACCCTTCTTAGAGGACTCGCATACCTCGGTATGCACGAGAGCCTGGGTAAGACGCTATAGCATTATCACTTAGTCTGGTCACGGGTGTGCAGCATTGCGCGTATGTACCTTCTCCAAGAGCGCATTCTGTCAAACATATGTTTAGTCATTTCAGGACAAACAAAGTTGTTTAACGCACCTGCTTGACAAGCTCTCCAACTCGGACATCTACGGGAGAGTCTGGCCCTATCGTATCATCGCTGCCGCTAGCGGAAACTTGGAGAGTCTGACAATGCAATATGGCAATGACCGCGCCGTGAGTAACGGTATCGAAAGTCGTACCAAGGGTGCTGGATACACTCACGTTGTGTCTGCGTACTAACGCCTCGTGCCGCTCGAGCAACGCCCGCCCGACCTCTTCAAGCGGCTCGCCATGAGCGGATACAATGTCCGGACCTGACTCCGGCACATACCTGCACTAAGGACCAGCCGGCTCTCGAGTTTAGCCTTGAACGCAGCCCACGCCTGGCTCGTCTCGCAATCCTCCCGCCCACAGCAGCATGTGCTCGCGTTCTCAGGTTCGGGCGAAGACAAGCGGGACACACTGCTCAAGGTGTGGGTGAGGTCGTCGATGGTGGCGGTAGCGCGATGCAGGCTGCTGGTGAGCCGGGAGTCGGGGGTCAGCGGTCGAGAGTCGAGTGGCATGGCTGGCCTAAGACACGTCAGGGCCGACTAGAGCTGCCAGCAGCGAGTGGGGTATAGGGAATGCAGAACAGTCGAGTTCGGAGCGCGGGGTTATGAAGGAGCCTGCAAGCCGGTGCTCGCGTTGCTGGGAGATTGAAGAGGAGCCCGGTGCAGGGTGGAACGGCGTGTCCTCCAGGTGTGTACAAAGTCGAGAGGTAATAGATAACAAAGCGAGCTGGGGGTCTAAGGGAAAGTAGAGATGAAGCCGGTACGCGAGCAGGTGGGAGTGAAGTGGTACAATGCACCGGGTCGAGCTGCGCGGACTCATTTCCGCGCAAGCCCAAAAAGGCCAGTGCGCCTCGTTGAAGCTGTCATGACATACTAGCTGCGGCACCGAACTTAATTAATTGGGGAAAGCCTTCGCGAAGGGAGTATAACACGTTCCGCGGTCAGAATATGCAAAAAGCAATTTCGCGATGAACCAGAGGTTCATGTGTTCTGAAAAATTCGTAAGGTGGCATTGATGTGAGGACGACACACGGAATCCCCTAGTAAAAGGCGAGGGGATTGTGTCTTGTACCGCCCTCTGCCACCATATGTTCCTCCCTTCGGAAGTGCACTACTGGCGCGCTTTTGCATATTGCTCACTTCGCGGGTAGATCTGCCCGCGGTGATGGGGGACGTTTCTCGTACGGACTCAGCGCTTTCACCACGTTGTCCGGGCCAGGATCCAGTTACACTAGCTGAGCATTGCGGCGTGCATCCCAAGGACAACAATAAACACGTTCATGCGCCCAAGACTAGGATCACAACCAATTGACACACAACGACAAACCAGCATCGCCATTCCGGATAGGATCCGGCCATACTACCCCACTAGTGTTCAGTATGTATACCTGGCACCACACTAGCTTACAGTCGCGAGGTAGATTCGCAGCGCTGCATCGTGCAGCCTGCGTCAAAAGGTATATTCCTTCCCTACAACAGCGACATGCTCGACGTAAATACGTACATGCCCTCACAGGCCCGGGATGTGCAGGAAATCGAGCGTCACAATATCCTTCAGCTTCCCAAAGTTGGGCGTGCCGACACCCGTGATGGGGTCCCAGCCCTTCGTCGCCTGCACCGCCCATAGCCGTCAGTCTCTCCTCTCTGTAGCGCAGCAGCGAGATGGGTAAAGCACTCACGTTGAAGCCGGGCGTGCCACAGCCCGGGTTGTTGCCGACGGTGATGTCGTTGAACGCGGTGGGGTCGAGTGCCTGGATGGCGTACACGAGCGGGTTCAGGAACCCGAGCGGCGGGAGGCCCTTCTCGAGGCGGGCCGAGTTCAGGAGCGAGACGATGCCGGTGAACGTCGGCGCGGCGGCGGAGGTGCCGCCGATGGAGACGGGCCGTCCGGAGAGGAAGACACGGAAGAGGTCTGCCTGCGCAGCGACGTCGGGGATGGCCTGACGTGGAGCGTCAGCAGTATACAGAGAATCTGAGAGCATGCCGACGTACGCGGCCGTTAGGGTTGAAGAGGCCCTGGTAGGTTCCAGGCGCGAGGGTCTTTAGGAACTTCGTCACTGCGAGCTCCTGGTATGCCGGGCGGGGGAACTGCGGGAATGCGGGTTATTTCGAGAAAGCCTCCGTAAATGAAAAATGATACGTACGAGATCGCTGAATCCACCGCCTGAGAAGAACACGGCGGTTTCAGGAACGTGGATAGTACCGCCGACAGCGGTGACGCTGTTGACGGAGATGTGTCAGCAATATACACAACGGAGTTAAAGAGACCAGGCGGACTAACAAGGGGCAGGAAGGCGGGAAGAGGGGGACGAAGCGCGTAGCATTGCGACCGTCGTTGGTGAAGCACTCCTGGAGAGCGGGATCCTCCTCGCCGTCACCAACACCACCATCACCGGAGCTGAACATCAACGAAGTTCCGCGGGCACCTATATGAATGAGGATGATAAGCTCAGGGTTCACGGCGCGATGAAGGCTGAAACCCACCGAGCTGGGCAAACCCGGCACAGACACGCTTCGCGAAGCTCGCGGGCACTGCAGAAAGATTCTCAGACACTGATTCGTCACAGAAGACACGAAGTATGTCAAACGTACCGGTCTGCTCGTCGTCGGCGTAACTGGTGGAAATCGATTGGGGGAGCTTGGGCTGAGAGAGGACAAAGTCGAGCCACTAAGTGGAATCCTAGTCAGTCCAGGTACGATTCCTCAGTAGTTGGATCGAAGGCATACCTCGGTGTAGGGCTCGTTTGTGTCCGTGGTAGTGATCGTGTCGGGCTTGAACGGGGGCCGGCCGCCGGTGGACCAGAAGGTACCAGGGGTGGGGAAGGTCAGGCCGTAGGCAAACTGCGTATCTGTCAACCAAGAACACTCGTATTAGGAGCCGACGTCTACGGAGGTGTGCGTAAATAAACGCGCACCGAGGTTAGCTTCGCCACCAGCCTCGGACAAGGTTTGGTTGTTCAGGCCACCTGCAACGGTCATGAGTTCAAGGTCAACGCCGAATTTGGTTGAAGGACTGCGCACCGTTGATGAGGACAGTGGTGAACGAGCTGTTGAGGGCGTCGGGGCGCTGATCCGCGTAGAACGACTGCAGATCCTGGATGTTCGCGAACTCCTCGAGGTAGCCGGTGATACCGATCTCATTACCGTGCTTAGTCGAAGGCGTGAAGCCAACGGCGTTGTACAGCTGTTGCAAGCAGGTGATGGTGATGGTCTGGTTGCAGCTGGCGTCGACATGTCCACCAGAAGCAGACGGAATACTGATGGGAGGCGCGGCGGCAGGAGCGGCTGCTACCTTCTCCTGAACATCGTTGATATGGAAGGTGGTCTTAAGGCTGCGCATGCGCGAGAACATGGTCGTGGGCTGAACAAGCTCGACGTGGTCGTCGAGATGCTCGGGGATGCTGTATTCGGTCGTGCGGACCACAGACTCCCCAGACGCGTCGTGAGTCCAGACGTGGTACTCCTACAAGGCCCGGATATATCAAAACGCGTCGAAGTGTTTGAAAGACGCGTCGCATACCGTCTTGAGCATCTCTTCGGCAAGGGTCACTGGGACCTTGACGAGCACCCAGTCCTTCGCGGGTGAACGCGAGAGACTGTCCTCGTAAAGGCCGTGAGAGGCAAGCCACTCGTTCACGAGGTGAACGCTCTCAGGCTCGGGCGTGACCAGAGACTCAACCTCCTCCTTGGAGAGGTGCTGGCCATAACGGTCATGGAACGGATCGCTAGACGCGCCCTCAGCAACATTACGCGTCGAAATAACGCGTCGAATACTTACCTGACCTCGTAGAGATGCCTCTCGAGCTCGGCGAAGTTGGGCTGAGGAAGCGCGATGCGGAGCTCGATGATGTGGTCAGCAGGAGCGGGCGCAGACTTGGTCCAACCGCGAGGCGCGGGGATGCTCTCCTTGAGCTTGTGCGCGCCATCCTTGGACGGGACGGCGATGACAACAGTGGCAAGGGCAACAGAGAGCCAGACGGAGAGCGACCGCATGTTGACGAGGACTCAGGCAGAGAGACCAGAGGCTGGGGAGCAAGAACGGACTGGGGCGGGGTATTTATGCACGGCGGGGCGAGCGACCGTCCGCTCGGGATGGCTGATGGAAGCAGCGCCGGCGATTTCGCCATGTCGCCTTCTGGCCTTCTCTGATGCTATACGGAATGGGTCTCTCAGGATCCTGGGAGTGCCTGTTTAGATCCTTCGTCCCCGCGTACGATCCAAGACCCACATGGTCTCTTTATTTCCCTATCTTCCCACCCCGCTCACCTGTCAATGACCGCGATGTGCCTGCCGGCCAGGCAGGTCCACGCGTACGCGACTGTCCTCACACTCATAATCGGCCGAGGAACGCAAGATGAGGAGAGAAAGGGGACATTCGGGATGGGAGATAAGTCTGAGTCGATCTGCGCACAGCTGGTGAATGAGCAAGAACGATTCAGATGTCTGACGCGTTGCGATCATCTCGCCGGCTTTAGTGGCGCATCACCGCGACCATGCTACCAACTTCCAAGTAAGGACAGCCACTATACACAATTCTCCGCCGTGGCTTCCGTGCAGTAGGTCCAGCAAGTTCACGGCCAGTTCGCGGTCTGACCAGCATGATGCAGTCGTTTGAGTGAACGGTATACTCGGATTTGACGGGATGCGCATGAGCATCTTCAGTAATCTGCGAATGTCGTGGTGTTGACAGTGGTCCACATGTAGCCCCAACGCCATGCTCTGTGGCGTGCTCTGGTGATCGTCCCACCATGCTGCTGCACTCTCGGCGGGCTATAGCAACGCCCGACAGCCGTCAGCATATGTAGGGGCCATCCCGAACGGACTCAGACGGACGCCCACGTTGATGTGATACGTCAAGCAAGACCTCGGTCGTTGAGTGGAAAATCGGCTGGAGTTCACCGGCTGAGCATCGCCTGTCTATTAACCTGCCACGCCGGCCGACGGAGCGTGTATGTAAGTTCCCTTGTAATCGCAAGTGGCTCGAGTCTCACAGACGTACACGCGGCTGTAGCATATCCGATGAATGGGGTTGTCGGGGAAGAGCTCGTGTGGCTCCCACCTCGTGTCCTACATATGCACTGGTTTATGGCGCTGAGCAGTTCCCGACGGCTTGTGTGCGGACATAGCGTGTGGTAGCCGTCCTTTAGAAGCTCGGGGGTCTAGCAGTGCACAGAAGGTTGCATACGCAGCTGAACATAGACCAAGTCTCTGAGGAGTTCTAATTCAAGGTCGACCGTTGTTGCCCAGAGTAGTAGACCGTCAGCAAGGTCAGATAGGTTGTGAAAGCGCGCGGGCGGTGGTTGCCATCGTAGACTGCGCTGGAGGTGGTGGTGAGCGGCGAAGACGAGCGTTGCGTCGCGTCGCGGTCTCACGCGATTGCGCCGCCGGCTGAGCGGCCGCAGGCGGACCGCCGAAGATGATCGAAAGGTAAAGTTAATCTTATCTATTACGCATTCAGGCAGCAGCTCTCGAAGACTCGACTGGCATCAGCCACATTCCATCTCTCTCTTCCTCTCTTCCACACACTCTCCACGCCTCGACTCGCCTCTCCGCCAGTTCTCACACCTACCGCAAGAATCTCTCATAATGGCTCTCAATTGGGCGACGCTCAGCCCTTCTCGCCAACCTACTCCATTGCCACATGAGATCACCATCCGGACCATCGACGCTGGGGTCGAGCTTACCCTCTACATCCCCGATGCCCCTCCCAGCAGTGGCGCGACATCAGGCGGCTCTGGAGGAACGAAGAAGCTGAAGGAGAACGGGAGGATCTGGGTGACCGATCAGCGAGTACGCACCTCGCTCTTTCGTGCCACATCGCTACAACGTACTGACCTTCGGCCGCGTTCACCTTGCCATGACTTCTCTGCCGTCATGCATGATCTCTACACCACTCTGCTCGACCACCGTACCGTTACTATCTGCACTGACCACAGTTGATCTTCGTCTCCGACCCGCCCACGAAAGGCCCGCCCTCCTTTGACTCACTCTCAGTCCCCCTCCCCGCGCTCCTGTCCACAAAGTTCGAGCAGCCGCGCTTCGGCGCGAACTACCTCTCCGTGGAGATCCGCGCGTCCCCAGGAGCCGGCCTTGTCGATGGCACGCGCGCCGAGATCCGCCTCAAGGACAAGGGCATGTTCGAGTTCGCCAGCACTCTCGAGAAGACGCGCGAGCGCGCGATCTACATGAAGCGACAGTCTGCCGAGGATGAGGACGGTCTGCGTAAGTTTAAATTTGTATGTCGTGTCGTGCGGCGTTCACTGATTGCGGTCGTGTGCGCAGCTGCGTACAGCACTCCTGGGCCGAGCGGGGCGTCGTCACCCTACGTGCCTGCTGACATCCCGTCAGAAAACCCGCCGGGCTACGACGACTAAACCGACCCTATGGAGAGATGATGCTACCTTACGCTTCGTACTAACCCACGATATCATGATTGGAACAGGAGACACGGACGGAGATAGGTGTATGTATGACAACGCAGTGTATAGTGCAGATTGTGCAATATGACCGGCTTGGAATTCGAAATGGACGACGCCCTTCGGTGCAACATCTCACAAAATCTCTCGATCAAGGCCCAGTATCCGCGCCGGGATCGTGAGAACACACCGAAAGAATCATAATGGGTATGCGGCGGGTATCGTCTAGGAGGTATGTATTTACAGGAAGGTTCTAACAAAACGAAAGCAAACATAGCGATACACACAGTACAACCCCCGCGGCCAGCGCCCTAGTTTCTCTTCAAACCCCGCGATCGCACAAGGACGACCGCCACCATCTCGATCATACACGAAAGGTCCGGTCTCTGCCCCCACCCCTCAACGCCGTGAGTTCCAGCGCCGCGTCATGGCGTCTCGCCCTGGACGTTCCACGTCCGTCGCCGCCCCAGATCAGCGCCTCGAGGTCCACGAAGACGATGGGACTCGCTGAGCGCGAGCGCGGGAGAGCCTGGACCGCGCGCTCGACCTCGCGGCCGACGCGCGTGGTGGAGACCTCGTCGTGTTCATCCGTGACCTTGCGCAGATCGAGCACGAGCCGCTGCGCGGCGACGATCAGTAGACTGAGTGTGAACCTTGAAAGCAAGAGAGTCAGATGAGGTGCACGCGTGCATCGATAGATAGCTGGGGACGTACGAAGTTGAGAGCAGGTTGAGCGGACGCTGCGTGGAGCGATTAGTTCTCTCGTTAGGGATAGCGGTGGGTGCTTACATCCGCATAACGCGCCCTGTGCGGTAGAGACCATCGATGAGAATGGGTCAATAGCACGTCGTTGAAGATAAACGTACCATATCAGGATGTTGAACGAATTGGCGAAGAGCGTTACCTGCGAAGTCGGTCGATTAAATAGCTCCGTATGCGCGACTCACGTCGACCTACAAGAAAATAGATAACACCTGAGCTAACCGTTAGCTATTGACAACAAGGCTATCATGAGTGACCTCTTACCGTCGCGGCAAATTACTCGCACAATGGGTGAGTGCTCGCGCCAGTTGCTATAGACGTGGAACTGCCGGATGGACACCATAGTCAAGATGAACGTTGCGCATTCTAGCGCCAGACTGACCAAGCATATTGTGTCGGTATAAGTGTGTACGTCGCGAATATTGGGACTTACCTTGGAACCCAAAGTAACCACTGTGCGGCGTGGAGCGTCAGGTATCTGACTGCGCGCAACTATATTCCGAGGGACATCACTCACGGAAAGCGCTATAGGGGCGTTAAATAGATGCACTGATCCAGTGGCCGAGAACACTCACGCGGCAACACTCCGATACAAACCTTCGTGACAGATGACAGAGGGTAAGAGGCAGCTGTAGAGCCCAACTGAGCGGGGAACCAACTCGTTGATCGAAGGTACCTACGGCCGGCATCTATGTTCCCGTAGGTCAGCATCGCGGTGCTCACGGACGCGTATACGATAAAGAGGGTGCCAAGGATGGTCAGCATCCTCTTCCGTCTGCCCCAAGTCGCCCATGCTCGGAGAAGCACGAGTACTGCCGAGCGTCAGCGTAGCATTGATGAGATATGAGGATGGACATACCATGAACCAGGGCAAACGAGACTAGCTGCGCGAAAGACAGCACCAAAATGGCACGATAGCAGAACTAGACAGTATTCAATTAGCATGTTCCTGATCTGACTGCGGGATCCAGAGTAGTGCATACATTGGGCCCATCGTTCCACCACATCCCCATTAGTTGTATATTTCCCAACCCGAGGAACGCGAGGTTTCCGTAGCGATTCAACAGGTAGATCACCTTCACCGTGGACCAGCGAGTGGGCCATATATACTTTACCTGCGAGAAAAAGTGCGTTAAGCCATTTGGTGTTGGAGTATCACGGAAATACTTACTTCGTCAGGAAATGTTAGCACACAGTCGTATAAGAGAATGACATAGCCGGCAAGGGCAAGTGCCCTATACATAGCCGGTCAGTCCTTGAGTATCCAGAAGTACAGTCTAGAGAGCGTACCGCACGACGAACAAATCGTTAAAGTACTGGTCATTCAAGGTGTACAGGTCACGGGCGGTGACCCTAGCAATTGCAAAAATACAGAATAATGAGCTGTTACTCGCGACCTCAAGCTTCAAACGGTCAGGCTTACCGCATTATATCATGAGCCGGACGGTACACCGTCGGAACACGGTATTTGCAAGAGACAAAGTACTGGAGCTACCTGACTCTCCGACGAGTTTTGCCGACGGGTGAGAGCGTCGTAGGCAAAGCGCATGGGGGAGAGGCCTGGCGCAACAGCTTGGTCGTGGTCAGCGTACAATTCAAAACCCTGGGGAGATTATGTACCTCGTACGGACTCGTGCAACCGCGGGGTGTGAATCGGGTCGTTGATTAAGAGACTAACCTGATTTCAGCAGCAGGAGCCGCCTCGCCTTCCTTCCTGGGACAGATTGTTGACCTGACGCTCGTTCTTTGGCTTGGCCCGACAACGTCCACCAATGGCGGCGAACGCGCGGAATGCGTAACGACGTCCTCGAACAAGGAAGGGCCGGAGGCGACAGAGCATCCCGCACTCAGACCTACAAGGGCGCTATCTTATACGTCTCACGACCACACGCAAGATGTGCACAGCGGGTGCGTTCACTAGAAGACCGATAAAGTTGGAGTGTACGCGAGTATAGTGTGTGATATAACCGCCGCGGCTCTCACGACGTACCTTGCACGGTAACGCTGCGGCTCCGCGCGCGTGCTTCTTATTCTCGCACGCGATGCAGGTATCCTTGTGCCAAGTTGATGAGCGAGGTCATCCTTTCCTACGCGGCGGCAAGAGACGGATTTGTTGTATTGGTGTGTTGTAGACACCAGTGCTTGCCATCTATTGAAGGGGATGGAGGGAATGTGTCTTCCAAAGCAGTTGGCGAGTTCACATGGGAGCATGCGGCGCGTATGCCTTCTTGCAAGCTAGTGAGTACCGAGAATCGCGACCGGTACCGGTGCAGCTACGGCAATGTCGCGATCCTATCTTATCGCGACGTCAGCAGGCCGGCATACTACGACTTCCCTCGACTTCCTCGGTCGTCGTATGTCCTGGGAACGCGTGTCGCTCACCGACGATCGCAATGGGAGTACGGGGCCACGCTACGCCGTATTGATTTGGCACTGTGAGAATCTATACGCATACACCGTTGCTGCATCTATTGCGAATATATCAGCGCGGCCAAGTCGTGTAACCATAACGGGACTGACAGTTTAATAAGGGTTGAACTTCCGTCTCTCCTTCAGCTTCTCGATCTTCGCCGTGTCCTCCTGGAAGCGCGTCTTCAAGTCGATAATATCTGTACAAGAGGGGTGAGACGAAACGAAGGATGAACGGGCGGAATTAGAACATACGTTTCCGCTTCTTCTCATGAATCTGGAAGGCATAGAACGCGTCCTTCTCCTTTGTCTCCTTCTTGTCCTTCCTCCGCCGCTTGCTGCCGGCTCCCGACTGATCCTCGTGGAAACGCTTGCTCGCAACGCCGACGCCGCCTCCCAAGGTCTTGCCGTACGCACCCCCGCGCGTCACGAGGGTAAAGCCGTCCTCATCGACAATGGCTTCGCCCTTGTTGTACTTGCTCTCGTGCTTCTTCTTCGCCTGCTCGTATTCGAATGCCTCCATCCAGGAGTCCGCGTGCGCGCGAACGACGTCAAGCGGTGGCCGCAAGGCCGAGTAGAGCGAAGCGTAGTGCTCGAGACCCAGGAGGGCCTCCTTGTCTACTGGCCATGTATACGGCTTTTGTGGGGGCTTGAGCGCGCGAGCGAGAGAGGAACTGTCCAGGAAGACGACGTATGCAGTGTGGCCGGTGCGTCGTAGGGTTCGTATGGGAGGTGAGGGAAGCGGCACAACGCGCGGGGCTTGCGGCTCAGCGACTTTGCGCTTTTTCTTTGGTCTTGACTCTACGTCTTCGTCGTCCTTGTCCTCCGATCCGGCGGCGCTCTCATGCGCATCGTCGTCTTCGCTCTCACTCTCGTCCTCCAGCATCTCCTCCTCCTGTGGTGCGCCGCCGCCTCCAGTGCTGAAGACTACCCTCTCCACTGTCCCGCACGGCTTGAACAGCACCGTGAGCTCGCGCTCGGTCGCGTCAGGCGGTACGTTGACGAGGAACAGAGTGCGGCCCTCTGGTAGGGCGGCCGCCCGTTCTTTTTGCTTCCCCTTCGCGTCACTATGCTTCGGCGCAGAATGCGCGCGCGCATAGAGGATATGTGTCGCCGAGGAAGCGTAGATGACCGGAAGTACGGTAAAGCCAGAGACGGACGCAGGTAATGCAGAAGATGAGCCTGCAGAGGTCGAGGCCGCGCGCGCACGCGATGCTTTTTTGGGTGACGACGCCGAGCCCATAGCGATGTCGAGTGTGTACGACGGTCTGTCGCGTACAGAGAGGGGGCTGGTGCAGACGAAGCGAAGGAGAGCAGGGAGTGGTAGTATATCAGACGTCTCGAGAATACATGTACCTGCGACCAAGAAAATACCCACGCTCCTTTTCGAGCGTTTGTTTGGCAACACAAACAAGCGCCACCCCGCCGACGCGCCTAGTACGCGGTTCGCCGCCGCCGCTCCAGCACCTCCGCGGATGTGCTACGAGGCAGCGAGCTTGCCAGGGCTGATAATGGGGCAAAAATGAGCAAAGGCAACGCAGGGATAGATTATTCTGATTCACCTTGAGTTATGACTCGGAGTTTCTCTGTCTCGAGAACCAGTTTGACAGGTTCTTTCTCGAGTACTCTTGACCCTCTGCGGCCAATAAAATCTCTCGATGGAGCGCGTGCAAGGCACCCTTCGAGGGGCTGTATCCGAACACAAGTCCGTATTCTGGACCACGTTCACAGAGGGGTCAATGCTCCTCGCCTGGCAAGAGGAGGCCGCAGGAGACATACCTTTTCGCAGCTTTCGAGCTGCCGGCGGCAAGGTCCGGCGGTGGCTGTGCGTTCCCGATTTGGCCATCGGGACCACCAGGCTACTGGTCGGGGAGTAGTTTGGTGACGCATTTTTCACCTCAAAGCTGTTAATATATACACCAAGGCATGAGGAATCCTCATCTTCAAGCGCCTAGAGTGTCAGAGAGACCCTGGAATCCCTGGCTTGAGTATCCACCTGCTGCTCAAGCCAGGAAATCCAGAGGCTCATCTTGAACAATCTTATCTCGCTCACAGATAAGCGCCGGCCATCTAAAGCACTAATATTGATTTTCGGATCCACCCAGCCAGGCCCCTGATGACAGAGACATTTCATTGGCTCGTCAGGAGTTCACCGCCCACGGCAATGGCCACTGTCAGTGTCAAAACACGGCAGGTTGTGCATTTAACCTGTACGTTAAACTCAAGCATGCAACTTTATATACAGAATGCCGTGATTATATATACAAGAAGGAGACTAAAGTAATACATGGTTTGTGATTTACTCTAAATCAAAATCTACTATCGAACCTTCGGCATCTTCATCGCTGCTTTCGATCTCGCGCGGGGCACCGCCGGGCTCATCCCCGGAGCCAGACCGTGGTGGCGGGACGTCCGCTGGGTCAAGGTTCAGAGGGACGGTGGTCTCAACGATGAGCAACGTGTCCGAGTCGGCAACCGCCGGAATGGCGAGGGGCGAGGGTGAGTCGCGCGGGCTCTCAGGCTGCTGGGCGGCCCGGGGGGTCGAAGACGTCGGAGGATGACCTGGGGACGAAGGTGGCACGAATGAGGACGAGGGCAGTGTAGGCGAAGACGGCGGCAGCAGAGGGGGTGACGAGATCTGCGGGGGAGAAGCGTGAGGTTGCCGCGGGGTCGCTTCCGGAACGGGCACGGGCTCTTCGTCGGATATGAGTCGCGAGGCCGCCGTTTCGGGCACATCGACTGCTCTGGCAGGGGCTGCTTCCCCGCCGTTCGCATGCTTGACGTCGGCGTCCTCCTGCGGCGCCGCCGCGGCGTCTTGAGAAGTGGGCACCGCTTCGGGTGGTTCGACGGCGGGTTCGCGCTCGCCCCCTGGGGACGGTTCAGTAACCTCAGGCTGGGGAGCGAAAACGTCGTCGTCGACGGGGTCTCGCGCTGGCGTCGTCGGCGTACCCATCGCCTCGGGAATGGCGTCCTCCTCTCTACCCTCGCTCTCGCTATCCCGCCGACTCGCGGCGTCGAGCGACGGCCAGCGGCCCTGCTCTTGCGCGGCTTGGTCCGCGAGCACGTCCAGTGCGCTGGGTATTCGCGCGACTTGGGGCGCGTGCGGGACCCGTGTCGGAGCGACCGGCGGCGGTGCAGATGTGGACGCGGGAGAAGGGGGGCTGTCAAGCGGAGGCGTAGCGGCCTTCTGCTTGCCCTTGCCTTTCGCGCGGCCCCGCGCCTTCGGCTTCTCCTGTATATGTGATGGAGCGGCGGCGGCCTTCACTCTCCGAGGGGGTTTCTTAGCGTTTGGATCTGCGATGGAAGGTGCGGCGAGTTCGCCGGCAGCCGTTGCGGTCGTACGTCGCCTCTTGGGCGCGGGACTGTCGGACGCATCAGCCGCTGCACGTCGTCGCGTGCCTCGCCGCCTGAGAGGTGTGTCTTCTGGCACCGTGTCCTCCTCCGCCGTCGCCTCTGTATCGGTCACAGGAGCAGCCCCACTCCCCCCGGCTTCGGCCTCATCTCCGTCGTAATCCTCGTCCTCGATCAGGGTACGCGCCGCGCTGACCAGGGAGTCCATCGGCGTCGATGAACCCTCGCCGGCGGCCCCACCGGCGTGAGCGCGGGCGGGCGTCTTGATTTTGGACACAGACCCGGTTAAAGGCGTTGCCTGACCGTGTGTCTGTCGAATTTGTCCCGAGCCACTCCCTGGCGGCGTACCCGGTACGGCCCAGGGAACTGGAACGACCAACGGCATCGTACCACTCTGCCCCGGGCCTGGTGCGAAGTAGACGAAGCCGGGGTGCGGCATCGCTTGAGGATGTCGACCTTGGGCCGCGACGGGATAGGCCTGAGCGGATGGATGCAGATGGGTAGGCATCTGAGCGGGCCGGGCGGCGGCCCCTCCAGCACCTGGAGCGAACGGTGACGGCGCAAGGCGGCGTTGCGTAGTCTTGGAACTTGAACCTTGCCGTTGGCGGGAGGCCGCGAGCGGTACCGGCGGGCTCGACGAGCCCGCATCTCCGTCTAGTACGCTAGGATGAGGTCGGGAGGTAGTTGGGGAGGGGGGCGGCTCATGCCTCGAGTTGCGGTCCGCATATGTATTTGTCGTTGGGAGGAGTTCACTCTGGCGGTCGTACTTAGCTCGCTCCTTGACGAACCCAGATAGAATACCAGCACGTAATCGGCCAAGTTTGCGCGCCGCGACCAGTATGAATTCCGAGCGCGCATCCGCAAGTAGCGGACGCGATGCTGCAATGGAGTGCCGGTGCCGGTGCTTTCGTGGCCTCTCGCGTGCCTTCCGGACTTGATGCTTGCTGGATAGAGCTCGCGGGGCTTGTGATGAATGGGTTTGATGTGCGCCGTCATTTCCTTGTAATTCCGCTCCCGCCTCTGCCGCAGTAGTGACCTCGTGCGCGGTTTGTCCCGCTTCATGTGAGTCGCGGCCATGTCGTTCGACAACGATGGTAGGGTAATTCTCCGGTTCCCATAGCTGCGGATCTCGCAATATGGTTGCGTGCAATGAGAGAAGTGGCCGTAGGCGGGACAGCTCGCGCTCCAGAGTCGAGAACCTTGACTGTGTCTCGGCAAGCTAATGTCGGAGCGAGCGGAAGGATGAGACACCGAATACACAGGGAAGAGGCTGGACGAACTTTACGACGGGTCATTTTCAAGTCGTCTTCCAAGCGCGCTACATAGCGCTGGGTTTCCTGGAGGCGCGCCGATCTTAGTATGGGGTCGCTGAAGCATAGTATAGAAACATACCGAATCTGCCTTCGTTGGTTCATGCGAAGCGCGTGCTTTCCTTGCTAAAGCGTCGGCTGTCCTGTCCCACTGATCTCTTTCGGACCGCCACCGATCGTGTTCTTCGGCTCGCTCGCGGAGTAGCAAATTGCGCTGAAAGGTGAGGTCGGCAATGACCTCTGCCTGTGAAGCAAGCTGGGCGGGGGAAGGGTGGAGGAGCAGGTGTGAGGCCAGACGTAATACCTTGTGCCGGCATGGTTCAGGCGAGGACTGCAGGCCATATCACGGACAGGCGCACCATGGCGGCAAATTCAGCTTCCCTTGCATTGTGGGAGAGGGCGCACTCCTGGACGCGCGCACGCATAGCTTGGAGCTCAGAGTAGTCTAGAGGCTCTGGAGAACTAGTGCGAGGCAGTTGCATAGAGTAGTCGGTGATCGAGGGGTTGTGCAGAGCATTTGACTCGAACGAGAAGTGATGTTCGGGGAGCGTGGAGGTAGACGGCTCAGGCGGGAGTGGTTGAGGTGTTGGAGACGGCGACATGGTGTGAAAGATATCGTCGAGGGCGAGGGCGGGCGCATCTGAGCTGGCTATATGCTGCATAGGACGAGTGACCCGTGCAGCTCGGGCGAGGAGAGACAGACTCAGAGTCGGACGGAGAGGCCATCGTGCTGCTGGGGCTCGCGCCGAAAGCAGGGCGGGTGCAAACAAAGGGCAACAACGCCTTCGCGCGAAGGCACACGTGACGGGAGAGGGAGGGTGCACGTGTTGGGCGGGACCGAGAAAGCCGTGGGGACGTGTGCGGCGGCCTCGCTCTGGCCACTCGCGGTGGCTGCTCGTCCTGTCCTGTCCACTCCCGAGCTCCCTCTCCGCGTCCGTCTCTGCCCATCCACATCCACATGGGCGCCCTCTCCTCGCTCCTCCCAACCATGCCACCCTCCTCGGCCTTCCAGTGGTTCCTCCTCGTCTGCCCAGCAGTCGTGATCGCAGCCTACTTCCTGACCGTCTTTCCGCACTCGCCCTCCTCCCTCTATGTCCACCCGTCTCTGGCCACACTCCCCAAATCATCTCCGACGTGGTCCATCTACCCCGATACCTTCTTCGACGGTGGTGCGTACGCCAAGTTCCCGTATGGCACAGTGCGTCGCGTCCGTTCCGTCCCTATCGCGTGCAGATCCACTCAACGCGTGTGATAGGTCCGATATTGGCTCATCGGACCAGAAGAAGGCAAGCGGGTACGTAGGTTTCATTTCCTCCCCAATAACACCCGCCGACGTCCCTTTCAGGTCGTTCTGATACACGGCCTCTCCGTCCCGGCCATGATTTGGAAAGACGTCGCGCCTCAATTGGCCGCGAAGGGCTATCGCGTGCTCTTGTACGGTGCGTCGCTCGTGTGACGCTTCTCCGGCGAGTTCCTGATGAGAATCGCAGACCTATACGGCCGTGGGTACTCGGACGCGCCACAGACCACGTACGATGTAAATCTGTACACCATGCAACTCGCGCTGCTTCTCCAGTATATTGGATGGAGCAAAGCGGACATCGTAGGTGTATCCATGGTACGTACTTCTTCGATTACTTTCGTGCATCGTCTCACATCTTTATGCACAGGGCGGTGGTATTGCAGTCGCGTTCGGCGCGCAATATCCGCATCTCGTTACAGACAAGGTTGTACTCATCGCCAGTGTCGGTCTTATGGAGGTACGCACGTCATTCTGATCGCACGTCATCATGAAAAATGAAGACCGGCTATCGCAGTCCTCGGATATGTCCCGTACGACCAGGCTTCTATCGTCGCCGCTCATGCAGGTCGTTTCGTCAAGTTACCCCTTCCGCGTAAGTCTAATAGTCCTTACCACTACCCAAACGACCCTCCGATACCGACCTTTCTCCCATTGACATAAACACCTCATTGACTTCTCTCTAGCTCTATCTTCAGTATCTAGCGAACCAGAAGCTTTCCGGCAATCCAATAGGTGATGTAAGTGCACCCAGGCTGTTGCCCCTTGGCTCAATCATGTCCGCGCGATGCTGAACGGCTTTGAACAGGTTGTCCGGCTACAGTCCGCTCACCTCCCCGGTTACAACGCGGCACTCGCATCCTCGATTCGTGAGGGCCCCCTCCGCAGTCTTGCGCCGCAGTTCGCCGCGCTCGGGCGACATTCGCGCAAAACCAACGGGAGCGTGCTCATCATCTGGGTGTGTTTGCACTCTTGTTGTCCCTGTTGTATAGGCACGCTTCGTTAACACGCTTTCTGCAGGGCACGGCGGACGAGGTGGTACCATACCGGTACGCGTCGCGCGTCCAAACACTCATCCCTCACGCCAAACTCGTCCCCATCGAGGGTGGCCCGCACGACATCACGATCAGCCACCCAGACGAAGTGTCGCGCGCGCTGATCCAGTTCCTCGGACAATGACCTGCCTACAACCCTTCACGACCTCTTGTTCAGTTCTCCGCGCTACCCATCCCTTTGCCATGCGCCATGATTGCTTGCTTACCATTGTCCATGTTTATCACGTTTGCCTTCCCGCACGCCACCTGTTGCTATCGATAGCGTTCTGTATCCTTGATTGTTACTTACACTGCACGCACATATCATCTCTCGTAGGACTACGGACACTGTTGCATTCGGGTAATACACTGTTGTAGAGCGGCTTATGCGCCGCATCGAAATATGTCATGTCGGACCGAGGTCGAAATATGCCCCATTCTCGGACCGACCAGCTCGATATGTGAGAGCCATCATCTCAGTGACACCTACCGGCCGTCTTGACCGATCCCGTTCAGACCTTCCAGGCGCATCACAAGTCGTGGTATCACGTTCCAGCCAAGTCGTACAGAACAGCAAAAAGAAGCAGCTCGATATAGCAAACACAAGACGAAGCGAAGGACGCAGAGCTTTACAGCTTCTTCTTCAGGTTCGAGTCCTCCGCGGACGCAGACACTCCGTCCTCCTCCGAGGTGAACACGCCCGTCTCCGCGTACGAGCGGTGCTTCTCCGCCCACGCGACCGCGTCGCGCCGCCCGGTCGTCACATCCACCCCGAACCAGATCACGATGCTCGCGCAGAGGCACAGCGCGAAGAGGAACGGGAAGCCCTTCCAGTTGTCGCCCGAGCGGTCGATGATCGCCTGGATCACGTTCGGGCCGATCATGGAGGACGCGCGGTTCGACAGCCCAAAGAGGCCGAAGAACTGCAAGCCCTGTCAGCGGGAAGCAGGGACGGCGGAGGGAGGGAAGGGGGACGCACCATGTTGTCGAACCCGGGCGGGGTTAGCTCGGCCATCATCGTCTGCGAGAAGGCGTAGTACGGCGCCTGGAAGAGGCCGAACACGACGTTGTACGCCCAGAACTCCCAAACGTTATGGAACCTGCGAAGCGGGAGGGAGTGAGCGCGCGGGGCGCAACAGCAAGACGTTCTGCACGTACCCGAACTTGGTCGTCCAGATGCCAATCATGCCCCACAGCGGGATGAAGATCGTGACGACGTTCGTGATCGTGAACTGAATACGAGGAGGGTCAGAGGAGAACGTGACTCGCAGAGGGCAGGGGATTTACCATCGTCTTCGTAGGGATCTTCCAGTACTTCTGGATGTACCAGAAGCCTAGCGTGCTGTGGCCGGACAGCGTCAGCCCTCTTGAGAGGATAAACGCAATGCGGCAACCCGTGCCCCCTACCTGATTGTGGACGTGATGGCTTGCGCGAGTCCGAGGTACGTGTTCTGCAGGAAAGAGAAGTGGAACTTGTCGTTCTGACAGATTGATACAAGTGTGCCGGTCGTGTTCAGGCCCTGAGAACGGAGATGCTATGATCAAGACACGTCTCTGGCAGTAGGTATCGAACTCACATCAGCGAGCAGGAAGAACGCGATGAGGTACGTGAATGTGTACGGGAGCTTCTTATACTGCTTGAACGCGACCCAGATCTAGAGCGCGGTCGAGGTCAGATACACCACGGTCACAAACACGTCCTCGTGTACCTGTTTCCAACCGATTGTCAAATAGTGTTCTCCCTTGGGAAGAGAGGGCCCAGGTCTGGGTTGCTGGAAGATGACTAGCAGCTCAGTTCAGCCAACGATCTGCAGCGGGTGCGCCGCTTCGACTCACACCACCAGATTCCGAGGAGCACCCAATACCCGTTCGTCCTATGGAATCGGTTGAGTATTGACGCGTATGCGCTCTCATGTAGGCCACCAAGACTTACAAAACAAGCACATAGTTGTTCACCTTCGGATCGTTCATACGAGGCAAAAGAAGCGAGAGATTCAGTGCGAGGGTAAAGATGTACCCGATGTTGCTATGCATCTGATATATTTGCCTTAGTCCCTCAATCGTATGCTGTGTTTAGATGTAGACTGCTTACCGTGCTGATGTTGCTGATACGGTTCTTCTCCAGGCTTTCCTCTACCTCATATTCCTCGGCCGGGATCTCACCGCTCTCGTACTTCTCCCGGAGGCTCCGCGCGTGCGGGGTGTTCCGCGCAAGGCGCGGGAAGACAGCCGCGTAGAACACGAGTGTCGCGCCGTAAGAGATGAACCCGATCATGTAGAGTGCCATTGCGGCGCTCCACCGGTCGGGTGCTAAGGGGAGTCAGAGGAATCGACGAGGGTTTAAAAAGTAGTGCTCACACGTCAGAGACATGCTGGCGAACTGAGCCCCCCAGCATATGACAGTGAGGATGAGCAGGAGCCATCGTCCGAACCCGCCATAGTCCGCGGCCGATCCAATAGTCGTGAATATAAGAGTCATGACCTTTGTGCGCGAAAATAGGCGAGGTAAGTGAGACCCCATATGAAAGAGAATGGGACGATCTGTACGCACCGCGAAACTAACACCGTTCGCGACGAGAACGACGGAGCTCACGGCCTTGGTGCCGCCAGCCCAGGGCAATACGCACTGACCCGATGCGTCTGCCGCAGAGCAGTCGGAACCGGGGCCCTTAACGGGGTCAAATCCTGCTGCGGTTGCAAGTGACTGGAACAACGTCATAGAGTAGCCTGAACATGGCGAAGTCAGCAAGACGATCCCACCAGGAACACGCGTGTTACAGACCATTCGGGCCCACGCCCTGTAAGAATAGTCGTGGTCAGTAGGTGAGCACGGAGTGTCTGACATCTAGTGCGTACATTGTCACCGTTGTAGTACACTGATTGCGAGTTAGTTCAAACAGCGGGACAGACAGACATAGATACCCCAGACGCACAGTAGTAGCTCCACAGTTCCTACATAGAGTCCCGTTAGTCCTGGAGAGGGCACTTTGAGGAGGCGGAATATACCCTGCGTGTGACAATGGGTTCGTCCCTTCTAACCGGAGCGATTGCGACCACCTCCGCCTCGAGGCCTGAATCACCCTTCCCAGAGCCCTCTGCGCTATCCATGACAGCCAACGGATTCGACGTGACATCAGGGATGTTCTCAGGCAGGGGCTGGCGCGACATCTTGTCAAGGAGTTGAGCAAAGAGCAGCCACAGCGGAACGAAAGCGTCGAGCAGCTTTAAGACCTCCGGACCGCACGAGCCTGCGCGATAGAGTGGATACGGCCCCTATTAGGCGTGTGACCGAAACTGTGGCATACACCGAGACCTTCGGATGGACAGCACCGTGTGGGCGGATGCCCCAAGGGTACTAGTCTCGGTTCCAGACGTTCTACAGGTGCTCTCCCCCTCGCACGCTCATTGGCCGGGACACA
>MNAD01000904.1:0-40338 GCA_001895945.1 Trametes pubescens
AAGGCGGGACACAGAACGGAACCGAGAAATAGCATTTCCGAGAGTCACGGACATTGATTTTAGTGTCTCCCGATAATGACGTATATTTTGTCTTTTGTCCTGTCCCACTAAATTTGGCAGATTTGACAATAATCTATGGCACTCTGAAAAGTCAGTTCTATAGTCGCCTAAAATGAGCACGAAAACGGCAGTTTTGGTCAACATTATATATCCCTATTTCGATACATTTTTACCGTCTATAGAATTGTTCAGAGAAAATCTACTTCTACTATCCCGTTCTGTAACCATTTCTAGGGGACCGAAAAAGTTCTAAGTCCCGGAGTGTTAGGAAGGCGCGGAAGATCGACGACTCAGCCATGGTCAAGCGGTTGAAGACTCTTGAGGAGGCTCAGCGCAAGGTCTGGATGAACATCGCCAGGCGAGATGTTGCAAAGGTACGAGCGAAACGTGGAGCGCGACGCTACTTCATATCGCTGACGATTATGGCGTAGGTCTACAAGTACCATGTCGCAGGATACCAGACCAAGAAACAGCAATTAGGACGTCTTGCTACATTGTCGTCTATCCAAGCGCGCCGTCCTTTCCTCAAGACCGCTAAGGCGACAAAGGACGTGCAGGCCAAGGCAAAGAGGCTCATGCGCGAGATGCTCGTGTTCTGGAAGAAGAACGAGAAGGAGGAGCGCGACGTGCGGCGGCGCGAGCAGAAGGAGGCGATCGACCGCGCTAAGGTTGAGGAAGAGAAACGCGAGGCGGCGCGGCAGGCCAGGAAGCTGGAGTTCCTGATCAGCCAGACGGAGCTGTACAGCCATTTCGTCGGGAACAAGCTCAAGAGTAAGTTCCTTGCGTGTCCGTGAGCTAGGAGGGTTTCTGACGTCCTCCGTAGCTGCCGAGTTGGAGGGCGAGGGCGCAGAGATCCAGGCTCCCGCTGGCGCTGCTTCCGCTGAGAACGAGAACGATGCGCTGCAAGATATCGACTTTGACGATGGTTTGTGATGCTTATGCACACATCAATGGGAAGCGTTTGCTTACAGTGGTATGCAGAGGACGAGTCGAACATGCAACGACATGCTCGTCACAACGCTCAGGCTGCTATCGCCATGGCGAAGAAGAAGGCTCAAGAGTTCGACACTCAGGCTTCTTTGGAGCGGAAGACGAACGAGGCGCTCAAGCTTGCCAAACGACAGGCGCATATTCATGCGGAGGAGACTGTGGAAGGGTCGAGTTCCGGCACGCCTTTGGTTGATCGTACGTCTGAACTCTCAGCCAGGATCTGATGGTAGAATGTTGACATTCGATTCCTTAGTCGACTCAGACGAGCTGAACTTCCAAAACCCTACATCGCTGACGGGCGAGCTGACCATCGCTCAGCCGAAGATGCTCATGGCAACTCTGAAGGAGTACCAGATCAAGGGTCTCAACTGGCTCGCTACTCTCTACGAGCAGGGCATCAACGGTATTCTCGCCGACGAGATGGGTCTCGGAAAGGTCAGTTGGCTTCGTATCCAATTCCATACAGCGTCAGGTCTGACACATTCTTAGACGGTCCAATCAATATCGTTGCTTGCATACCTTGCGGAGACGCACGATATCTGGGGCCCGTTCCTCGTCGTTTCACCTGCATCTACCCTGCACAACTGGCAGCAGGAGCTCACCCGCTTCGTGCCAAAGTTGAAGGCACTGCCGTACTGGGGTAACCCGAAGGACCGTGCGACGCTGCGGAAGTTCTGGAGCAAGAAGGAGATCAGCTACGACGAGGACGCCCCGTTCCACGTCCTGATCACGAGCTACCAGCTGGTGAGTGCAGATATTCAAAGCCGATTGAGGACACGAAGACCAACGAGATATATAGATCATCCAAGACCAGCAGTACTTCCAACGCGTCAAGTGGCAGTATATGATTCTTGACGAGGCACAGAACATTAAGAACTCGTCGAGTGCACGTTGGAAGACGCTCCTTGGCTTCCAGTGCCGTAACCGCCTGCTGCTCACCGGTACCCCTATTCAGAACTCGATGCAGGGTGCGTACCGTCATATGCCACTTGGATTACTCGTTAAATGTTACACGGTCAACAGAACTCTGGGCATTGCTGCACTTCATCATGCCGAGTCTGTTCGACTCCCATGATGAGTTCAACGAGTGGTTCTCGAAGGACATCGAGAACGCGGCCGAGAACAAGGGCAGCAAGCTGAACGAGCACCAGCTCCGGCGTTTGCACATGATTCTGAAGCCCTTCATGTTGCGTCGTGTGAAGCGACATGTGCAAAACGAGCTCAGCGAGAAGGTATGTCGCGTACGCGCTGGCATCCGAGCGATAGCTAAACCCCTATGTCTAGATCGAGGAGGACATCTACGTCGATCTCAGCGCACGTCAACGGTCGCTCTACAAGGCACTGCTAGCCAATGTCTCCGTACAAGATCTTTTGGAGAAGGCGGCGAACCTCGGCGACGCGGACTCCGCTCGCTCGCTGATGAACCTCGTCATGCAGTTCAGGAAAGTGTGCAATCACCCAGAGCTGTTCGAGCGCGCAGACGTGGTTGCACCCTTCTCTTTCTCTGACTTCGGCCGCTCCGGGCCCCTCAACCGTGAGGGCGACTTCGTTCAGCTTCCGTACTCGACTCGCAACCCCATCGAGTACATGATACCCAAGCTGTTCTACGAAGATGGCGGCCTGTTGGATATTCCGCACGAGAACTCTTTGAACCGTACTGGTGACGGGCCTCTCGCGAGGATGATGAACATCTGGTCGACCGATATGGTTCACCGCTCCTTACAGGATGACAGTGAGCTTCTCTTGTTAGTCATTGACTCGAAACCGTGCGCTGATGCTGTGGCAGATCATTCTGCATTCGCCTTCCTCAGGTTCATCGACATGTCCCCGGCGGAAGCCAGTGCGGCGCACACGTCGTCGACTTTCGCCCGGCAACTTCGAGCTTTGCAGCAAGACCAACGGCGGAACGAGCTTGAGCCGTACAAAGAGTACGTCGCATGATTCGCTCTATCACGTGCCACTCTAACGCCCACTTAGGGACTCACTCTTCGTTGCACATTCTGCTTCACATCCCTTCACGTTCTCTCCCCTGGCCCGTCTTGCAAACCTAGAAACTGCCGAGGGATTGCCTAGTCTGCGCGAAATTTCGACAGTGACATGGGCGACCTCTTGCCTCTCTCGTGCAGAACTACGGTGGTTCATCCCCCATGCCCTTGCACCTCCAATTTCAGTGTACAGCGCAGACAGGACATTCGTGGAGCGCCAGACGCAAGTCGTCGAAGCGCCCAAGGAGTCGCTGGCGCTCTACGGTCTGCCTCAGCACATGTGGGACTCCGAGCCTGCTATCGAGGCATTCCAGGAGGAGGTCGGCGATGTACCTCCCTCGGGTATTGTGGGCATCTCCCCCAACAATCAGCTGCCCCCTGCGCCAATGCAGGTGCCGGAAGCAAAGAGGCTGATTTACGACTCCGGCAAGCTTGCACGCTTGGACGCCCTGCTACAGCAGCTGAAGACCGGCGACCATCGCTGTCTCATCTACTTCCAAATGACGCGGATGATGGACCTTATGGAGGAGTACCTGATCTACCGACAGTACAAGTACCTCCGCCTCGACGGTTCTTCGAAACTTGAGGATCGTCGCGATATGGTCATGGAGTGGCAGACGAGGTGAGCGTCCATCTTGTGTTGAACGTTAATGCGGTATTCACGCGAGGGAAAAGGCCGGATATCTTCATCTTTATCTTGAGTACGCGAGCGGGTGGTTTGGGTATCAACTTGACCGCTGCGGACACCGTCATCTTTTACGACCACGACTGGAACCCCTCCAACGACGCGCAAGCTATGGATCGTGCCCATCGACTTGGACAGACCCGACAAGTCACTGTCTACCGGCTGATCACGAAGGGTACGATCGACGAGCGGATTGTCCAGCTTGCAAGAGTCAAGAAAGATGTAAGTTCGCTCGTTGTCCATTACCCAAGCCCGTTCTTATGCTTCCTTAGGTGCAAGACATCGTTGTCGGTAACAAGACGTTCACCGACGTCACGAAGCCGAGCGAGATCGTGCAGTTGCTTCTCAACGAGGACCAACTCGCGAGTCTCGAAGCTAGCGGTGGCACATCTGGCAAGGCTGCTGGGAAGAAGCCCGCAGGGGCGGATGCTCCAGTCCAGGATCTGTGGAACGAGGAAGGGGACGAGTTCTTCGGTCAGGCCTCCGCGGGCCAAGGAGGCAAAGGTGCTGGCCAGGAGGACAACGAGGACGAGAGTGTTCCGGCTACACCGGCGCCTCGCGGAAGGAGGGGACGAGGACGCGGGTCCCGAGGTGGTGGTGCGGGACGGGGAGCAAAGGCAGGAGGTCGGGGCCGCAGAAAGGCCAACATCGCGGCGGGGGACAACGGCTCATGATCCTGCCACCATCAGAACTCAGAACTCTCTCACCATTCCTTCGCATCTCATGTTCACTTACAGGTAGTGTATGTCTGTTGCTCTAAGCCTGCTCCGCTCTCGCTCGTTATACTGTATTGCGATCTAGAATCACGCTTCCGTCATTGTGTACTCGTACTTTATGCCATCTTATGACTTGTATTCTTGTATATCGCATGAGCGCATGCGTCCGTTCTTTGCTGATATTTATCTTGTTCTTACTTGGGAATTTTGTCGCGCGTGTGCAAGCAGCAATGTCGAAAAATGAGAGTTACGTCAGCGGGAACATACTTGTTGAGATCTGCAATCGGATGTGGTGGAAGGGTTTCCGACCCGGAGCCGCCGACCGCTGCTTGGCTCACCGTGACTGCACCCAACCACCGCCACTCAGACCCTCGCACCATACATGTTTCTGCACGGCTCTCAACACCCCTTATTTATCTGTACGACCTGCTCGCCTGCGTACAGCTCTTCTCTGCTTGTCTAAACCTCTCCAGTCTACACCGAAACCACATATACACCTAGCCGACACACTCCGCTCTTTGCTTTCCGACAACTTCTGGGGTACTTCACCATTGGCCGTCGCATTCTCTTGCTCGAGTCCCTCGTACTGCGGAAGGTGTTCAGGAATCTTCAGGCGACTCTCGCCGCTGTTCATAATTCGCCGGGATGGCGCCCAAGAAGAAGAAAACCCAGCTGAAGCCCATCGCGCGAGGCTTTGCGACTACCTCAGTGCCCAAGAAGGTCGTCGAGGTGCCCAAGGAACCAGAGGTCGCGCCCCCTAGCGACGTTCCGGACCCATCGAACGAACCGTCAGCTGATGTCGCTGGTCAAAATCCGAAGGCTGGAGACACTCCCGTCTTGAGCGAAGAGGACCAGGCACTGCAGAGCCTGATCGAGAAGTACCAGGACAAGGTAGAGAAGGAGATTGTCAGGACCGTCAAGGTTGGACATTTATGTGTATCGGCGCACTGGAGAGAACCTCATGTCTGTTGTAGGCTATCGAACAGGACCGACGGTTCTCTGAGACCCTGCTACGTCTAGATTTGGATCCCTCTTTTGTTGAACGCGTCCTAGAACTAGCTTTGGAATACGAAGGCTCGGAGCGTATGTGGCCTTATAATGACGTCGTTGGAATCCAAATTGACGCGCTTGGATAGCGTCCAAATCTGTGGACGAGCCTGAGGAGAAAGCCCTCGTGCGACTCGCCATAACCTACGGCGTTCTTCGACGATTGGGCTTTCCCGAGCCCCGTGTCGATGAATGTCTCCGAGCCATCCCCGGTGTCGATATAGACGAAGCTGTCGAATGGGTATGAGATTGCCAAATACCTGAGGGACCCGTTTTGACTTTCGATGTAGCTTCATTTACACTGCGACGAGGAAGAGCTGGGCATTCAGCAAGGTCAGCGCGTGTCAAACGCGGTCCAACTTCAGGCTTACACCTACATTCTTAGAACTGGCTGAGCCGCGAACGCCCATGACTCCCAAGACTCCCAAGACGGCTCGTTCTGCTCATTTCCGGACAGGGTCTTCGGCTCCTCCCAGTCCGAGTGTCAAGTCGTTCCTTGATGCCAGTGCACCGGTATTTGTTCCTGGACAGAAACCTTCAGAAACATCGTCTCGGGATAGCCCAGTTCCTTCTGATGGTACCTCAACCCCGTCCTCAGCCAAGGGACTCTCAGAGAGCGTGCGCTGGTCTCCGGTAGAAGACCCGAACGATGAATTCGTCCGGCTCAAGCTGCGGATCATGGATTTGACTACCCATCGGCGTGCTGATGAGAAGGGGGACGCTGCCTTCCTGCTCGAGCTCCAACGCCGCTTGAAAGAGGTCCAACAGGACTACTTCTTTGACTATAAAGAAGCGGAATCTATGTTCGCAACCGAACGTAGCAAGGCGGAAGCCACGGCTCTGCAGTCGAAGCTTCGTGGAACAGCGGCAGCACCACCTCCGAAACCGCCCCCGCCCCCGCCCGCTCCTCGCGTCAAGGAACCACCGTCTCGCGCGGAGAGTATCGCATCCGCTTCCACGGCAGATGTTTTCGAGGACAACGAAGATTCGCCCGGGGGTATGTTTGAGCTCTTGGAACAGATGTCGGAGACGGAGACGACGGAGAACGGTACCGTCATTCAAGTTCGCGACGTGGCTCTTCCTAAGCACTGGTCCGGGCGTACGCCCAAGGTGCTACTCGCGGAGAACGTTCGCAAGACGGATCGCTACGCCGTGATCTCTTATAACTGCATCTCCGGGCCCAGTCGCGTCAAGAGGTTCTCCGTAGAAATACGGTGGAACGGCGGCAGAACGCAGTTTTGGTCGATGGAGGATGTTGCGTGCCATGACGCTATTCAGGCCGAGCACTACGTCTCTACCGTCGCTCTGCACGCGTTGACGTTTCCCAGCTCTGAAGGCTTCTCCGCCGGCGGGACTGCCACGGGAAGTCAGACCTCCTTCCGTCTGCTACCGCCAGGCTTCAGAGACCTGTGGGACGAACTGGAGCAGAAGCGTCGTGTGGATGACGACACCGCTAACCGCGTAGTATGGGCGAGGCTGCGCGACATTCTGTCCCCTAAGTTATCTCGCTCGGAGAAGGTACACTTCTCCCCGCCTCGAATCATATATCGTATTCATGGAGCTCCCGCAGACAAACGGCAAGCAGTCTCGCCAGCCGACGGAGACGAAGGACTACAACACTGGTCGCTATGTCGATCACGGCAACGACATCCCCTCTGAGCAGATTATCGCGGACTTCCAGGCGCGGCAAGCAAGCCCTGCCTATCAAGAGATGCTTGTGCGTCTCCCGAGACGCCCTTCTTCAAAGAATTACTCACGACAGTCATCTAGCATCAACGGAATACACTTCCTATGGCTCACTACAGGCAGGATCTGCTCTCATTGCTGGAGATGTCCCAGATTCTGGTGCTCAGTGGAGAGACTGGATGGTATGTGCAGTGTTCGAATATTGCTCAAGACACTGATGCGTGCTGCAGCGGTAAATCGACCCAGGTCCCCGCGTTCATTCTGGAAGACCAACTTCTGAAGGGACGCCACTGCAAGATCTACTGTACTGAACCTCGGCGAATCTCTGCCATCTCGCTTGCGCAGCGTGTCTCGCGCGAACTCGGCGAACCCGCTGGTGCTGTTGGCACTGGCAACTCCCTGGTTGGCTACGCCATTCGTCTGGAGAGCAATATCACACGTCGTACTCGTCTCGCGTACGTCACGAACGGTATTGCCTTGCGCATGCTCGAGGGCGGCTCTGGTCAGGGGGGCCAGGGAACGGCCTTCGATGAGATCACGGTGAGCTTTATCAGAGCACGGAGCCGATGGTTCAAAAGACTTATGCATTCTTAGCACATCATCATTGACGAGGTTCACGAGAGGACTATCGAGTCAGACTTCCTCCTGATCGTGTTGAAGTCTCTTTTGGTGCAACGCCCCGATCTGAAGTTCGTATTACAAGTATCACTTCTCCATAGCGGTGCTTACCATGCATTACAGGATCGTCCTGATGTCTGCTACTCTCGACGCCGAGAAGATCTCTGCTTACTTTGGAGGATGCCCAATACTGTCAGTCCCTGGGCGTACATTCCCCGTCGACGTGCGCTTCCTTGAGGACGCCGTTGAGTTCACGAAGTGGAAGGTCGCGGAGGGCTCGCCTTACGCCCGAAGAGGTAAGCATGTTATTACAGCGACGGGTTCACTTATCTCATGTGTGCGTAGGCAAAGACAAGTTCTACCGTAACAAGGCGAAACTCGAATGGACAGAAGAGACCGCTGCAGGGGACGACGACGATGACGACGGGGCTCAGCAGGAGAACGTCACGCTGGAGAAACGCTTTTCTCCCGAGACAATTTCCACGGTCAACCTCTTGGACGAACGTCTGATTCCCTACGACCTCATCGTCCGGTTGCTGGAGAAGATTTGCTTCGAAGACCCGTCCTACGAATCATACTCCTCTGCAGTACTGGTGTTCATGCCTGGCATGGGCGAGATCCGGCGGCTGAACGACGTCCTCACCGACCATCGTTCGTTTGGTTCCGAGGATCGCTTCAGAATCTACCCGCTGCATTCGACCATCTCGAGCGAGCAGCAGGGAGCTGTGTTCGACATCCCGCCTCCCGGAGTCAGGAAGATTGTCATAGGTGGGAACCGTCAATTTCAAGCATATGCATCTCTTGTACTGACGACAATGTCCTCCATTAGCGACCAACATTGCTGAGACAGGCATCACTATTCCGGACATCACCTGCGTCATTGATACTGGCAAGCATCGCGAGATGCGTTTCGACGAAAAGCGACAGATCAGTCGCCTCATCGAAACGTACATTGCTAGGAGCAATGCCGCACAGAGGCGCGGACGTGCTGGTCGTGTTCAGTCAGGTTTATGCTTCCATCTCTTCACCAAGGCTCGCCATGATACCAAGGTAGGCTGATCATTGTACGAGATACCAGTGCATGCATCTCATTGCATTCCTAGATGGCCGCCCACCCTGATCCGGAGATCATGCGTCTCAGCTTGAGTGACTTAGCCCTGCGCATCAAGATTATGAAGGTGAACTTGGGCACCTCCATCGAGGACGTTCTTGCGCGCGCTCTGGATCCTCCTTTGGGCATCAACGTCCAGCGCGCGGTCTCTGCTTTGGTTGAGGTGCGTCACCCGCTTCGTCGGCATATACTGCGCATGCTCATAGTTTGTACGCAAGGTTCGTGCCCTCACGCCAAATGAGGAGATTACTCCCATGGGTAGACTATTGAGCCAGCTGCCCACCGACGTGCATCTCGGAAAGTTCCTGCTCATAGCGACGCTATTCCGCTGTCTAGACCCGGCGCTCACCATCGCCGCCACCCTCAACTCCAAGTCGCCGTTCCTGACGCCGCTGGGGCTTGAGCAAGAGGCCGAGAGGGCCAAGTTGTCTTTCCGAACAGGTATGTACATCAAGATGCGGAATAGCGTAGCATGTCACTGACTAATGTTGCAGAGAACTCCGATTTCTTGACGCTCCACAACGCTTTCGCGAGTTGGCGTCGTGCAAGCGGGAATGGCATCGCACGGAAGTTTTGTAAGTCGAACTACCTCAGTCATCAGGTATGTAATTCCTATTCTCCCATCGCGCTCAGGGTCTCACGTCTACCTGAGCAGAACCTGCAACAGATCGAGGAGTTACGACAGCAGTTCCTTGGGTACCTCGTAGACTCGTCCTTCATCCACGTCGATCGGGCGTTTGTTCGAGATCTGAGCAGGTATGCATTCATGTTCGGTCTCGCATGCATATGAGCCACTTACTTACTCTTGGACAGAGCGCGGTATGGCCGCAACAAGACGCGGTTCGTCATGGTCCCCAGCGACCTAGACGTCAACTCCGGCAACGCGGCGATGGTCAATGCTGCGCTTGCCGCGGGCTTGTACCCGAAGATCCTCACGGTCGACCCGCTGAAGAACGAGATGCGCACCATCGGCAACAACCAGCCTGCCTCGTTCCACCCGTCCTCCGTCAACTTCAAGCGGCGTCTCGGGGACTTCGGCGTGAACCATCTGTGCTACTTCACGATCATGTGAGTACCCTTATTCTTTCTGTGGGGTAGGCTTGTCATTGTCATTGATGGGGAACCAGGCACTCCAAGAAGTTATATGCATGGGAGACAAGCCCGGTCGAGGACATGGCTCTGCTGCTCTTGTGCGGTGATGCGGAGTTCAAGGTATGCACGTCGATTGCTCTTCATCGACATTGTCTAACCCTTTCCGTCTGTAGCTCATGGCAGACACTGCATCCATCGACCGCAAGGTCCGGTTCCGCATCCAACCGAAGGCTAGCATCGCACTTAAGCTCTTGCGTAACAACTTGGGCTCCATCCTTGCGACGCAGTTCAGGACACGGCCCCTAACGGAGTCTCAGCTGCGTTGGGACGAGATTGCGATGATGATCCTGGGCAAGGTGAGGCCCGAAGCTCCACCACAGGGCCAGGACACTGTTACCCTGGTCATCAATAATAGATCATAGAAGATGTATCTCTACCAATATCTGTAGCTGCTATAATAATTGCGTACTGGTCTTTGACGAACTTTAATAACCTTTCGGCTGGTGCGAGTGTGCGAAGAAACCCATGTGCATTCGAAAGCAATAGCAGAGCATGCGTGACATATGTATATGACTAGGCTACAACATACGTGCGAGACGACATCGTGAACGAAGGTGCTTACTCCTCCTCCTCTTCCGCAGCCTGGATGTTGTAGAAGCGGAGCTGGTAGACGTCCTTCGACGAAGCAACGACGCTGGACACAGATGTAAGTAAGTTACGAAACGGTGCACATCAACGCAGAATTACACACCGGATCCAGTCACGCAGAGTGTTCTTCTTGAGGAACTTTTTCGTGAGGTACTTAAGATACCGCTTCGAGAGAGGGATGCTCGAGGTCACGGTGATCTTGGTGTCGCCTGCAAGAAAGCAAAAATATAAGTGTCAAGCGGAGGAGCGGCAAACTGTGTAAACATACCGTCGCGGTGGATCTTGACGTTCTCACCGAGCTGGCCCGTCTTGCCATCGACCTTGATACGGTCGTGGAGGAACTTCTCAAAGGCCGCGCCGTCGAAAACACCGTCGCTGGCGGGACGGGAGTAGTCGATCGTGAACTTGTGCTTAGCAGCAGCGGTCTTTCCAGTGGGGGCCTAACATTACGGAAAGAGAGGAGGAAGGGAAACCCAGATTAGCCTACTGAGAAGATAACTCAGCAAAGCAGTACTGGGGGCTAACTAACCATCTTGACGGGCAGCGAGACGATGAGGCTTGAGGCGTTGGAGACGTATCCGACGGTGACCAGAGCACTCAGTCCCGTCCAGAAAAGCAACTGTACAGTTTTGACGATCGTGTTCCCACGCATTCTGGCGCCCGGTAGCGACCGAGTCGTGCTCCGGGCCGCCCCAAGGGCCGTCCATGCCGCGGAGAAAAGAACATGCAGGCCCTAACCTAAGCGCTGAGCGTGGGAGCGCAAAAGTTGGAAGCTGGAGAAGAACGAGACGTCGTCGTTGGTGCACTCGTCCTCGTCGCCCCAAAACTTCCCCTGGCCATGGCTTCCAGCGGTACCCTCTCTCGCGGTCAGGTTGCGACCGCGCAGCTCAGCGGCGAATACGCCATCAAGCCTGAAAATGCCCAGCCAAAACTGGATACTTCGCAGTGGCCTCTGCTGCTCAAAAACTACGACAAGCTGCTGGTCCGCTCGGCACATTTCACCCCCATCCCTGCTGGCTGCAGCCCTTTGAAGCGGGACATTACTACCTACGTAAAGTGAGCAGAAACATGCATGCAATACTCCGCAACTGTACTCACACGTGCGGTACAGGTCTGGTGTTATTAACTTGGACAAGCCGTCAAACCCCTCATCTCACGAAGTCGTCGCGTGGCTCCGGAGAATCCTGCGCGTAGAAAAGACGGGCCACAGCGGTACTCTTGACCCCAAGGTTACTGGCTGTCTGATCGTCTGCATTGACCGCGCGACAAGACTGGTCAAGTCGCAGCAGGGCGCAGGTGTGTGCCCCAGTTGACGTTTTCGTGAAAATCCATGCCAATAACGACGCAACAGGAAAGGAATATGTTGCCGTCCTCCGTCTGCACTCGGCTCTGTCTACACCTACCGCCCTCCCCCGCGCCATCTCCACCCTCACCGGTGCCCTCTTCCAACGCCCCCCTCTCATCTCTGCCGTGAAGCGTCAGCTCCGTGTCCGCACCATCTACGAGTCTAAGCTGCTTGAGTTCGATGAGAAGCGCAACTTGGGTGTCTTCTGGGTGTCTTGCGAAGCCGGCACATACATTCGGACGCTCTGTGTGCACTTGGGTCTTATTCTTGGTGTCGGTGGCCACATGCAGGAACTCCGGAGAGTACGCAGTGGTGCGCTGAGCGAGAACGACGACATGGTGACCATGCACGACGTTCTTGACGCGCAATGGGTGTACGACAACACGCGCGATGGTATGTTTCCAGACAAAGTCTATGGTGGCTGTGCTAAAAACATATATAGAGACCTACCTGCGCCGTGTTATCAGGCCATTGGAGTCTCTGCTCATCGGCTACAAGCGCATTGTCGTAAAGGACAGCGCTGTCAACGCCGTTTGCTACGGTGCGAAGTTGATGATTCCCGGTCTCCTCCGCTACGAGGCCGACATTTCATTAAACGAGGAGGTCGTTCTTATGACCACCAAGGGTATGTAATCGCTCACATACCGACGCGTTTTCCGAGTTGACAATACATCACAGGTGAGGCCATTGCCCTTGCCATTGCGCAGATGTCCACGGTCGAGCTCGCGACGTGCGACCACGGCGTGGTCGCCAAGGTCAAGCGCTGTATCATGGAGCGTGACACCTACCCTCGCAGGTGGGGTCTTGGCCCGAAGGCCATGGAAAAGAAGAAGATGATCAAGGACGGCAAGCTGGGCAAGTTCGGCGAGAAGACCGAGGCGACCCCTGCTGAATGGAGTCGCGACTACGTCGACTACACCCGCGACGAGGTACGTTGCGCGATGTCATATTCTCTGACATACCGGCTCAACTGAACTATGATTTCTAGCAGCCTACTGCTGGCCCCTCAGCGGCGGCCCCTGCCCCTGCCCCTGCCGCACCCGCGTCCGAGCCCGCGAGCCCGGTTAAGGAGAAGGCGGAGAAGAAGCGCAAGCGCAAGTCTGAGGTCCCTGACGCAGACGGCGACGTCTCGATGGCCGTGTCCGCGGACGGCGGGGAGGACGACGAGGCCGCGAAGGCGGAGCGCAAGCGCCTGAAGAAGGAGAAGAAGGCCGCCGCGGAGAAGGCGGCCAAGGGCGGCGACGAGGAGGACGAGGAGGCCCGCCGCGAGCGCAAACGCATTAAGAAGGAGAAGAAGGCGCGCGAGAGCCTCGGCGGCGAGTCATAGTCTCCTGCCGCTGCCGTTCCGGCGACCGACTCTCGCAATCTGCCCAGTGCCCAGGGCGTTGTGTACCTGTACCGCTGCAGTGCGTGTTGCTTGCTTGCTTGTGTGTGTCGCCTGTCCCGGGCGAACTGGGGCGCCGCTGCGCCCTGCGCTCCGTAGCGTTGTGGCGCGCGGATATGTGCAATATATACGCCGTACTTGTTTGATCTTGCCGCTCCGGGCGTGCCGTACGTGTCGTGTTGTGTTCATAGTACTGTATCAGGATCCAGATCCGTCCGTCATTTGCGATGTCCCCTCCCGCGCCGCGTCCGCATCTGCAAATATCAATATCGCTGCCACCCAACTGCCACCCGTGACACAACTTTCCCGTATCGCCTCGGCGTTCGTCCGTGTTCTGGGAACGCGCTGCCACACATGATGCACGATGCATGTGTGCCGTATCCTGACGCAGTTGGTTGCCTTGGCAGCCGCCCGCATGTACAAAGGGAAGCCCGCAAGCATGCTCAAGCCACATGCCGCAAGTAACACAAGCTCAAATGAATGAACGCACACTCCGGTGATACACATCGCCGCCGGTCCACCCGAGAGTCTATGCACGCACGCGTCGGTGGACCGGGCGGTGGTCACCATCGCGAGCATCGAGGTTTCGAAAATATCACCATTCGTCCCTACACTAAGACGAAACACCCACAACAAGATACACGAATGGAATACCCAAAGGCAGCAGCTCCACGCGCGACCCAACAACGCGCGCGTGCGCGCGCCACAAAAATAGCTACAGCGAGACCAGTCAGAGTAGGGCAGTAAGTACACGTAAGGGAAAACAGCTAGCCTCTCGGCGTATCGAGTCCGTGGCAAGGTCCGGGTGTCGTGAAGAGAAATAGAAAAAAAAGCACAACGTGAAAGCAGGCCGAGGGCATTATAGCAGAAGTTACGTGCGTCGTGGAAGGGGGTGGCGCGCTGCGTGGCAGCGCGAGAAGGAGAGCGTCCGGCCTCTGCGGCGCCCGTGGCACGGAGCACACCATCGTCTCTAGAGCGGCTTCCGTGCATATCCCATCGCCCGCCCGTCTATCCGTCCATCTAACCCCGTGGGTATCACAGCCTCATCCAGTACAACAACAAAGGGCGCTACGCTCAGAGCAGGAGCGCGGCCGCGGCGGCGAGCGCGCCGAGTGAGAGCGCGGCACTAGTCGCGCGGGAAGCAGCACCTCCGTTGTTGTTGCCCGTTGCGCCAGCGGTGCCGTTCGTCGCCGACGAGCTGGAGTTCGACGCGGTGCCGTTAAGGGTTTGCGCGAGGGACTGGAACGCAGTGAAGTTGCGCGGGGAGTTCTCGACTGCGTTCACGGCGAACACCATGCCCGCGCCGCAGTGCGAGGAGCCATCGGGCTTGTGCTGGCGGCAGTAGAACCAGATGGGCGCGGTGTCGTTCACGGTCACGTTCCACACCGGGAAGTCAGTCGCGTTCGCGTCAACGGGCATGCTGTTAGCGCGGGGCGGACCAATGTGAGCATGTGTGTTTTAGGCGGATAAAAGTAAGATGGTACGTACAAGCCGGAGTCGAGGCCAACCACGTTGCCCGTGGTGTCCTTGAGGCGCAGGCACGGCGCGGCGAACGACGACTGCGTCGCGGTGTGGTTCTTCTGGTGGCTGTCATGGGGAACGCGCCGTTAGCACGCCGTTCCGAGGAGCAGGCTCGAGGCGGACCACTCACAACTCGAACTGGATCACGTCACGCGGCGACGCCTGGACGTTGTTCGGGCTGAACGTGAGCTCGCCGTCCGAGCCCCCGACGACAACCTTGATCACGTTGCCGGAGAGCGAGGACGGGGTCGCCTCGGGCGAGCCGGGGTACGACGAGTAGACAGTGACCCAGGACGAGGTCTCGACGGTGATCGTGTCCGTGGTGAGCACGGGCGAGGGCGCCGCGGGGATGGTTGCAGTGCCGTAGTCCGCGGTCGTGTAGCTGACAGCTTCGGCAGTGGACGTGGAGGCCGTGCCGCCGTAGCCATAACCGCCGCTGCCGCTACCCTGCGTGGACGACGCGGCGGCGGCAGCAGATGCCTCTGCGACGAGCTGGGCGCCGATCGCGAGCGCGGACTTCTTGAAGGAGTCGAACGAGTTCGCGGAGCCGGTGGGGCCGCAGTTGACAGCGAAGACCATGCCCTTGCCGCAGTGGCTGGCGGCAGTGTTAGCAGCCTGCTCGCAGAAGAACCAGAGAGGCTTCGTCTGTGAGAGAAAAGTGTGAGCAGAGGGTTGGGCAAGAGGGTACATAGAATACATACGTCCTTCACGGTGACAGTCCAGGTGGGGAAGTTGTCCGTGACGTTGGCAGCGACGGGCATGCTGTAGAGGTATACCAGTCAGTGACGAATGATATGCAGCGGTACAAAGGACTAACAATCCAGAGTTGAGACCTCCCTCCAGAGGAGAGCACGGCGCGGCGAACGAAGACTGCGTCGCGGTGTGGTTCTTTTGGTGGAAGTGGAAGACGACCTGGTCACCGACGTTGGCAAACTGGAGAAGAGCAACTGGTGTGAGCATACTGCACATCGGTGCAAAAAATCGGGAGTGCATACAATCGCCTCGGGCGTGTAAATGGTGTCACCGTTGGCATCGCCGACCTGGATGTCGTAGACCGTAGCGGCGGCGGAGGAAGCGAGAGCGAGGCCGAAGGCAAGGCGGACTGCAGAAGAGAAGAACATGGCTGCAACTGGGCGCGGGTGCGAAGGAAAAAGGAAATGAAGGAGGGGACGACGAGCTCAGCCGCCGTGGAAGAGGTTAAGTAGGGGAAGGAGGAGGCAGTGGACGAGGGCTGAAACGTCCGGCGCTGTTCGCGAAAGGGGTTATGAGTGGGCGGACGTACAGGCACCGAGCGGACGGTAGACGTCGAGCAGGCAGTCCGAGCACAATAGACACCTCTCGATCAGAGCTTCGGATGCCAGGGGCAGCCTTCCGCCCTCCCCATTGGCTGCCGAAAACAACGCACTGTCCCCATGGCCCATCTTTCTTGTCCGGCTGTTGCCCCCTCTCGTAATGCGCGAGGGTTGTTCGCCGCGATACAACCGAGTGCTGGACACGCTGGTGCTGCATCACGGAAATATGCGCGCGAGAAACGGGCGAATATGCTCTCACGCCATCCTGGAAAGTCGTGTTAGGTGAGGCGTCGAAGGACGGAGGTGACTGGCAGACTGACAGGCTCTGCACACGCCGTGTTCGATAAGGACATGGTTACCGGGCTCACCGAAACAACCGACAGCGCCGAGGTGTTTGCGCGTTATTTGATCGAAAAAGATGGAAGATCGACACGAGCCCGGGCGGGGCGATGTGAATTTGCACTGGTAGCTCGAGCGCTATTTGCATGTTCGGCAGGTGCTAGGGCTTTGCCAGACGAGCGCAGCCGGGGACGATGCAGGGACGAGGATTGGACGCGAGGTTCAACGACGCGGGGGGGAAGGAGGAGGAGCAGTGCAAGGCGTGGCCGAGGACACCGGCCTCACTGCTTTCCCGCTTTTCCCGCCCCGCCCAGATCCGCATCGCATTCCTCGGTCCGCTCCCGGCCGGGCCGGCTCTGATCTTGTCGGGCCAGGGCGCTCCGAGTGATCTGCATCGTCCGCGTGCTCAGGAGCGCCCAATCAGGAACCAATCAGAAGAGACGCCCCATATGGTGTCACGTGTAAGATGGAGGTGTTTCGATCGCGAGTTTGAGGACGGAGGCGCTGCTGGACGCTACGCTCGTCCGCCACGCTATATACAGTCTCATATCTCCGCCCGTTCAAGCCCACATGTTCGCTGCCAGCTTGCGCATCTATAGCAGGTATAAACGAGCATACTCCAGTCGATAAACATGTCAATGTGCAGTGAATGCATCCGCTCGAGTGCCTTGTACACCACTTGTGCGGCCAGCGTAAATGGATCTGCTACTACTCCCATCATTGCATCGTTGCAATCCATCATGTCGCGCAGGCTGATCTGCATCACAAACAGGTCGTCTGCGACTATACAGCCGACGACAAACTCCGGCCCCATTGCCTACATATGCGCCAGCGTCGACCCTGCCTCTCCCTATTCCTTCTTCTTTCCTGCTGCTTTAATACGTTTCCCTGACTTTCCCTCCTTGTTCCCTTTCTACTCTACTTTTTGTGTCCTTCAGCCGTTGACCAGCTCGCGTTCCTACCACCACCATCATCATGACCCGCAGAGCCCAGAAGCCTCTCCCGCCCTTCCACATCGGTACGTAGCCTGCTGTCTGCCGCCTGCCTCGCATGCGTACGTCTATGTCTGTCTGGCAAGCGACTGACGTGATACCCGTCCACGCCCCTGTCACCCCCTCCAGGCGACGATTACAAGATCCTCCACGGCCTCGGCGAAGGCGCGTACGGCACGGTCGTCGCTGCGCTGCACAAACCCACGAACAGGGAGGTCGCGATCAAGAAGGTGCTCCCCTTCGAGCACACCCTCTTCTGCCTCCGCACGCTGCGCGAGCTCAAGCTCCTCAAGTTCTTCTCCGAGGCGTGTGTCAACGAGAACGTACGTCCACGTCCATGTCCACGTCTCGCCCGTCCCCCTACAACGTGTGCGCGCGTGAAAGCCCGTCCTGACACCGTCGCCTTGGCACCCGCTCCCAGATTATCTCCATCCTCGACATCGTGAAGCCCCCGTCAATCGATGACTTCAAGGAGATCTACTGTGCGTCCCACGCCGTCCCGCCCTCCGAGCCCGGGCTCCGCTGACCCGGATCCCGCTCGCGTCTCCTGCAGTCATCCAGGAGCTCATGCAGACAGACCTGCACCGCGTCATCCGCACGCAGCAGCTGACAGATGATCACTGCCAGGTGCGTCTCTCTCATCCTCAAACGCGCAGCGCCCTCCGAATGAGTGACTGATCGCGCGCCCATTCGCAGTACTTCGTGTACCAGACGCTGCGCGCGCTGAAGACGATGCACAGCGCGGACATCGTGCACCGCGACCTGAAGCCCGCGAACCTGCTCCTGAACGCGAACTGCGACCTCAAGGTGTGCGACTTCGGGCTCGCGCGCAGCACGCGCTCGACGAGCGCCGCGGGCAAGGAGGCCGGCGTCATGACCGAGTACGTCGCGACGCGCTGGTACCGCGCGCCCGAGATCATGCTCTCCTTCAAGATGTACACCAAGGTCCGTCTCCCCTCTTTGTCTCTACCCTGTACTCGAATTACACACTGACATACACGGCGCGCACAGGCGATCGACATCTGGGCGGTCGGGTGCATCCTGGCTGAGCTGCTCAACGGGCGGCCGCTCTTCCCCGGGCGCGACTACGGGCACCAGCTCGACCTGATCCTGGACGTGATCGGCACGCCGACGCTCGAGGAGTTCTACGGGATCACCTCGCGCCGCTCGCGCGACTACATCCGCGCCCTGCCGATCCGCAAGCGCCGCCCGTTCACCGCGCTCTTCCCCAAGGCGTCCCCCGAGGCGATCGACTTTTTGCAGAAGACGCTGGTGAGTGTTCTTTCTTTGCCGTGTGGGTGTGCGAGCGCGTGCGGTGTTCGCGTTCGCGTTCGATTGGCTGTGTGCGGTGGGCGTGCACGGTTGGATGTGAGATGCGGGGATGGGGGATGGCATGACGGGCGAGCGCGTGATGCGCGATGGGCGATGGAATGGACAGAGCGCACCCGCCAACAGGCTTCTCGCTCCCCGAAGTCCGGCGAGCTGCTCTGCCATCGCACTTCATCGCGCGAAAGGATCGCGCGTTGAGCGGGCCCGCGCGCTTGGTTTGATAGTGCCTGCCGCCGCCGTGATGCAGCAGTGTCTTCGCCCGCGCGACGACGTGATGGGAGATGGCAGCTCTAGCACCGGCCCCGCGCCCTGCCATCGCCATCGCCCACGTCGGATCCGAATACGGGGGACCGCCCGCGTGTGTCTGTGCGCGCAGGGCGCGTCGCGGTCAGCGCGGCGATGGAGCGCGCTGAGTCCCGCCATATCCCCATCTTACCCGCTGTTCACCGCCTACACGCATGCGTTGTCCATGAGCCTCGCTGAGACTGAACGCTAACTGCGCACTGTACACAGACATTCGACCCGAAGAAGAGGCTGACTGTCGACCAAGCACTCGACCACCCGTACCTCTCCGCATACGTAAGTTCCGCGCCCCCTGTCCAAGACCGCAGTCCCCGAGCTCCTGCTCACCCGCACCCTGTTTCGCGCAGCACGATCCCGAGGACGAGCCCGCAGCGCCCTCGCTCGACCCCGACTACTTCGAGTTTGACTGTACGTTTCGTCCCCCTTGACGCCTTACCCTGTAACCGCAGCATGAAAACTGACCGATCGTTTCCGTGCACAGACAAAGAGCTGAACAAGGACGAGCTGAAACAGCTCCTCTACGACGAGGTCATGTCCTTCAACTCGCTCCTCTCCTAGTCTGCTCGCCCGCTGTTCCCCCTTCCCACTGCGACGACCCCATTCATGATGACCACCGAACACAACTGAGTCTCCCTACGCGCGGCCAAGACGCTTCTCGTAGCTTTCCCATGCACCTTCTCTCTGAATATACCGCGGGCCCAAACTGGCACCAACCGCCAATCACCCGCCGCCGCTCGCCCGCTCGTTTGTTGTTGCATACTGCTGTAGCACCGCACCAAGTACCATTATTATATATTACCTATTTATGGAGGGAATAATACATTCAGGGTTCCGTTTTCTTTCTCACCTCACGCGTGCTGGCCTCGCCAGAACTAGTCTGCGTCACTCGGTGCAAGAATCGAGAACCGCCACGACAGGATCGACGTCAGATTGACCGCTAGCCGCGGCGAGTTCAAAGGAGCACATCGGCGTAAAACGAAGAGGCTACAGCTTTACAACTAAAAACACAGCTGGCATTTCAGGAACTTCGTACATGGGCGTGAGATACGCGTAAAAACGTCCGTCACCCGTCAAAAGGCACTGTCCAACACCCAAGAAGTCAGCGAGCGGGGACGACCTACGAACTGCAAAGCAAGCACGGAAAACAACGACAGGAAAGACGCAGTACGACCCGAGAGAGTAGACGTGGTATTCTAACCGATGACCGGGGAGAAATAAAGCGGAGAGGTGGGAGGTCGGTAGGGTTTCGCTGCAGTACGAAAAGTCGGGGTGTATGCGGAGGAAGGGGAGATGGGGGTCGGACTCGCGTGAGTCAAGCCGGTACGATGTGCCAGAGGCCGGGGGTGTCGCCGATTGTAGAGTATCAAGTTAAGGGGGGTGTGCGTGAGCCATAGGGCTCAAAAGCGCGGCGCCATCCCCGCCCAGAAGCCCGTCGCGACGCCTTCGACGCCAAAGTCTCCGAACCGGGTGTCGCCTTCGAGCTCGGTGCCATACATCGTTCGCTTCATCGGCGGTACGGGCGTGTCAGGTGGCAGCGGGAGCGTGCTGCTCATCCCCAAGGCTATCCCGATCTCGCTGCTGGACGCGATGCGCCTGGTGAAGCTGGCGATCCCGTTACTCATGCTCGTGTTGGACTCCTCTTGCGTCACTTCGGGAAGTGGGGGAAGGTTTGGAGTGCCCACCAACGCGGTTGGGTTGACTGTACCGACCCCGGAGGCGCTAGGCTGAGGCTGAGACGCAGCCTGTGGATACGAGGCACGACTAGCAGGTCTGCTCGTCGCCGACTGTGGCCGTGACGGGGACTCGCCGTCTACTTGGGCTTGGGACTGAGCGTGTCGTCGGCCATGCGGGTGGTAGAGATCATTGCGCTCGATGCGTCCGCCTGCGCGTTCGACGAATCCGCCGGAAGGTACACCTCCTGGTGTGGGTGATGCTGGTGGCTCGGGATAGGCAAAGGAAGGGTGGCCCATGTCGAACGGAGTGGAGGTCATGGGTTGGAAGATGGACGTGTTGAAGCTGAAGTTGAACCCGAAGTTGGGAGCATTCTCGTCGGCCCCTATAGGCCTCACGATGGTGCCACCGCCATTATTTGTTGGCACCGCGGTCTGTCCTCCAGTGATAGTCGGTAGAGGGAAAAGATCAGAAAGGTGGTCTGTTGGCGGAGGGGGGTCAATGTAAGTTTCAACCGGCTCTTCCGGACCACTGAAGACCGTAAATGTTGGTCGTGAGGGTGGCAGGAGAGGGTCTGGTAGCTGTGAGGATCCTTGGTCGGCAGCATTTGAGCCATGACGCTCTTCGTCCTGAGCTCCCGCAGCAAGCTTGAGTCGTTTCTTCGTCGGCCTCACTGCTTTCTTCTTCAGCTCCTCTTGGCTGTATCGGCCTTCCTGCCCAGCCTCTACTGCGTCGGTGCTGTCGCTGTCGTCCGAATCACGATGCCGTTTGCCTAGCAGAGGCTGGGAGCCTCCATGAGGGGCCTCAACCTGTTGTGCAAGCGGGTTTGCGGCATTATGTGTTGGGTCCCTTGCTGTCGCTGAAGCTTGGGAGCTCCCATCGTCGCTACAAGGTTGTGTCAGTATCCGTGCAATAGGCACGAAGAAGTGACATACGACGCGCGAGCTTTTCCTGAGCTCTTCGCAGATGGCTGAGAAGCATCCGTCGTAGATCTCCGCATCAACTCGGACACTAGTTGCTTGAGTTGCTGGACTTCGATCTGCAATTGCGAAGCCATAGTCGCCTGGGAGCGTAAGGATTGCACCTCGGCTTGAACCGATTGCAGTTGCGAGGTCAACGCGAGGATGTCAGCCTCTCGATTCGATCGTTGTTGCAGTTCAGACTGTAGCAGCTGGATCTGAGCTTGAAACGGCGTCACCTAGCAAGGGATGTTAGTTTAGCCCGCAGAACCAGCGACTGCGAGAGCTATGTACCAGCTCATTGATATACGCCCTAACTTGATCAGGGATATCTGGCCGAGAGTCGGGAGAGGGCACCGGATCTTCCTGAGGCGTCGGCATTGCAGGAAGTGGAGGTTCGTGGTCGTGAACTGTGCCGGACGGACCAGCTTGGGGCACTTATGGGAAATGAATACGTCATTCAAAGCAAATGAAACGGGCAATCTCACATTCGTATTCCATGGGTTCAGGTTCTGAAATGACGTCTGAGCCGTTGACTATGTCGGAGTTATGGGAAAGACTGACCTTCTTCTTCCTGGATAGCAGCTTCCACCGGCTTCACACTTCTACTGGCCTTGCCACGCTTCCCTTTCGTAGTGGAGCTGGAGGAACGCGTGACGGCGCGAGCACCGCTGCCTCCAACCACAGTCGGTCTGCCTACGCCAAGTCTGTACTGAGTATCCTTCGCCCTCCTGGTGCGCGGGGGTGGGTGGGGTGCTTCAGGTTCAGACGAGATCGTAGGAGCAACGCTGCGACGATGTTGTTCTTCGAAAGCTTGATCTTCCTCGTCGGAATCGTGAATGATTACGGAGGAGCTGGAGGTTCCTCTGGGACGAGAGACTGGGGGTACTGCCCGACTGACTCTTCGTCCGGAGGGAGCGCGTTGGGGCATGGGAGGTGTAGGACGCGGTCTTGCTGTAGTAGTGTCGATAAGAAGGTCGATCAGAGCCTCGGTCTTGAGATTCGCCTTAATGCCATAGTCCTGTCCGCCCGGATTAAGCATACGAGGTAAGTACGGGCGCTATGCAGGAAGCGCACCTTGCATATCCTCTGTAGATCTGCGCGCTTCATGCTCTTGAGCGACTCGCGGTCGAGCGGCGCAGGCATGGCGGGCAGCAAGTCTGCAGGAGACGGGAGAGAGAGCTGCGGAGGTGATTGCGGAGAGCGGAGGATGTGGTTCAAGGTCAAGCCAGGTTCAACGACCTCGGCCAAACAACGCCCAAACAACGCGAACCCTCGCGTCACATGACTGAGTGGTGCAGGCGCCTAATAACGCGACATAACCAAGCGCCCGACATTTCGGCGGTCCTCGCTCATCAAGCCACTTCGTCAGCCTGACTGCGTCCGAAATGTACGGCGAGGCGACCGTCTGTCACCGTATCCCCGCCGTGAATGCCTACGTTTTCGACTGCACAACTCAGAGCTCTCTGCTTGCGATGTCGAAGCGCATACATACGGCCTGCGGGCGCCGACACTTCTCGATTGAGCGATATGTCGGGAGACCGGACCGCTGGGGGAGCAGGGGCAAGCAACAAGCACGCACTTGACGCCTCCGAGATCAGCTGAAGCACCTAATAAACCGCGTCGCATGCCTTCCCACCTGGTATTTATGGCCCGTCTTCCGTAGACGCACCTACTATTTCGCCGTCCCACACCGCGACCTCCCTTTGGTCTTAGCCACCACCATGCCCCGCACGCTCGCCCTCGACGAGGTCGCCAAGCACAACTCCCGGAGGTGCGTGCCACAGCATGCGCAGGTGGACAGACGTATTCATGAACGGTGGCATGCAGTTCGTGCTGGGTCATAATCAAGGACAAGGTGTACGACGTCACGGAGTTCTTACCGGTATGGTTCTGTCAATCATGCCATACAGCCATAACCCGTTTTTCTCATGGCAGCCTGCAGGATCACCCAGGAGGGGCAAAGATCATCCTCAAGTATGCGGGGAAGGACGCGACGTCGGCATATGAGCCAATTCATCCCCCGGACGCTCTCGATAAGAACCTCCCTGCTGAGAAGCACCTCGGCGTGCTCAACAGCGCCTCCGCGAGTGCCGTTAAGGAGGCTGCCCAGAATCGGCCGAAGACTAAAGATGAACTTCGGGTGGAGGCCGCGCAGGCTGCAAAGCCGCCCCTCAACAGGATGCTGAGCTTACGGGACATCGAGGTGCGCGCGCGCCTGAGAAATAGACATGTTCTCATTCGCTGACTGTCGTTCGCCACCAGGACGTCGCGCGGCAGGTGCTCTCGTACAAGGCGTTTGCATACTATTCATCCGCCGCAGACGACGAGCTGAGTACGCATACTACTGCTAATGTACGACATGCAGTGTGCCAATGGCTACGTAAACAGCACACCAGGAGAACATCCGCGCGTTCTCCCGCTTCTTCTTCCATCCTCGTGTGATGAGACCCGTAGCCCAATGTGACCCGTCAACAACTATACTCGGATTTAAGTCATCAATACCGGTCTTCGCTAGCGGCGCCGCACTCGCGCGGCTGGGGCACCCACTGGGTACGGCATGCTGTCTCACTCTATGTGACGGCCAGGAAGCTGAACTTACCGTATGTAGGTGAAGCCAACATCACGCGCGGATGCGCGCGCACGGGCATCATACAAATGGTCTCCTCAAACGCCTCGCTCTCCTTCGCTCAGATCGCCGAAGCGCGCGTTACCCCAGACCAGCCCCTGTTCTTCCAGCTTTACAAGCATCGCGACGATAAGATCGCGGAGCAGCGCGTGCGCGAGGTCATCTCGCTGGGCTACAGTGCCATTTTCCTGACCGTCGATGCCATTTGTGCGGGCAACCGCGAGCGCGACATCCGCGCGCCCTTCGAGCTCGAGCAGCAGGAGCGCGAGGCGCACAAGCCGGACCAGCCCACAGACGCCCCCGCGAAGCCTGAGCAGGAGGATGGGGAGAACGTCAACCTACTGGGTACGGCAGGCGCGCTGATCGCGAATGATGACCTGGACATGACCTGGGAGAAGACGATTCCGTGGTTGAGGTCTATCACGAAGCTGCCCATTGTCATCAAAGGCGTCCAGTGTGTGCAGGTGCGCGCGAGAGTAAGTCACCTAGTACGGAATTTCTGACTCAGTAACCCGCAGGACGCCGTGCTTGCTGCGGAAGCGGGCGTCGATGGCATACTACTCTCAAATCATGGCGGCCGGCAGCTCGAATTGTGAGCATAGAAACGGACAAGTATCGATACCACGACTGACCACGGACCCATAGCGCCCTACCTTCCATCGAGGTTCTGTACAGGATCCGGAAGCAGCGGCCGGATATATTCGACAAGCTGGAAGGTATGTCTGTCTCCCGTTAACTTCGCTGGTGTTGAGGCTAAGTTACCTTCCAGTCTACATTGATGGTGGTGCGCGCAGAGGCACTGGTAAGTAGCTCGACATTAGGAGGCAAAGCATATACTTACACTTCACTAGACGTTTTGAAGGCGCTCTGCCTGGGAGCCAAAGCTGTAGGGATGGGTCGGCCGTTCTTGTACGCTCAAAGCGTAAGCCCTTCCTCTATTTCATCACTCGTTCCAAGCTGACAACCCTGCATAGGCATACGGTGAAGACGGCGTCATAAGAACCGTCGACATCCTCAAGCGCGAGATCACAACAGGCATGCGCCTCCTCGGCGTGCAGAACGTTAACCAGCTGGCCCCCGAGATGGTAAGCATTAAGCCGGTTTTAATTATCGAGGGCTAGAGCTGATACGATCGCCCGCGCGCAGGTCGAGAACGTCAACTGGCAACCGCTAGTTGCCAGACTGTAGTCGATCTAGCCTCCAGGCACCATGTAGTACGGTTTCTTGGTTACATGGTCTCCGCCACAGCGCCACATATGCTTTATAGATACAAACATCCTTCCGTGAGGCTTGAGCAGACCCGCTCGACCGTCATGAGTTGCGCGGAGGGATTGAATCGAAACTCCGTTCCGGCACGCTGAGGATGATCACAACAGGATATTGACAGCTGAGATAGCTTGAACGGTACTAGTACAATATGAAGAGAATAATGATAGCGTCCAATTGATGTCTTTTTACACGGGGCCGGAGCGCCTCTGCACGGTCCTACATACAAAAGTACATGGGCTGGACAGGTCCGTACGGACGGTGCGGCAAGAGCGCCGCACTTAGAGCGGCGCGTCGACGGCCCGGTTTTGTGTGCGAGACACCAGAAAGCTTACCCGAGGTAGCTCATCCGGGTGTTCGAGAGCGATGGACAGCAACAACAACGACAGCGACGACATCAGCGAAAGGCGAATGATTTTACCACCGCCTGCCCGCCGGAGGGGTGCCAGACCCACTCTGCGGGGATCTCGCAAGCGTCGTCGCCGTATCCGTCGGCGACGTCTTCTCCTCGACCGGGGTCAGATTCACCACCGACAGGCGGGGGCGTGGGGGCAGACCCACCGCGCGACGGAAGCGCGGCGCGGGAGTAGGGGCGGCAGCTGGTGCGGGCTGCACAGGCTGAGGCTGGGTGGGTTGGGGTTGTGGTTGCGCGGGCGGGGACTCGGGCCGGGGCTGCACTGCGGGCTGGGGAACGGGGGGCAGGGCTCTGCGGCCGCCGGAAGGCGTGTGGACGGGGGAAACCGCCGCGGGGGAGGGCTGGGGAGGCGCGGCAAGGCTGGCGGGGGACGGCTCGCTCTGGCTGGGAGGCGGGATGGCGAGCGTCGGGCGGACGAACTGCGCGGTGCTCACGATCGCGTCGACGACCGAGCCGTCGTCAGAGTACACAGCGGAAAACGCAGAGATCGTGCTGTCCTTGTTGCTGTTGGGGACCGACAAGCCTACGCGCCCCAGTCAGTTACGCATATCAAGATACTCAGGAAGAGGCTACTCACTGCCGATGAAGGACGTGATCTCATACTGCGTTCCGAGCGAGTCATTCCTCCTCATCCGGCCCTCCGCAACACTCGAGTCCGCCGAGAACCGCGAGCCCATTGCTGCAGGCATCTGCGGGGGCGCGAGGGTGCTCATCGGTGAGCCCGCGCGGGTGCTTCCATAGTCATCAGCCTCGCTCGGCGCCTCGACCGCGATGCCCATCTGCGGGAACACGCCCGAGTCCATGCTGCTGCGGTTCAGCGGCGGCTGGTGCGGCAGGTTGCTGAACGAGAACTCGCTGCGCGCGGACGACTGCGGAAAGAGGTTCGTGCGCGGCGTCGCGAGCGTGAAATCGGGGCTCGGGGCGGGCAGCCCGGGGCTCTCCATGCTGGGTACCGTCGAGAGGCGATCAGCGGACACCGACGGCTGCGCGAGCTGCGAGTAGAAGGCCTCGGGCGCGACAGGCATCGCGCTCACATCGAACGTCGCCTTCGACGGGGAGTACAGCCGGAGGGCGGCGATGGACGCGTCGAGCTCTGTTTGCCGCCGGAGCAGGATAGACATATTCGATGAACGCGCAGAGTCCGGCTGGATGGGCGAGCCGGGCTCGAGCATCTGGGAGTAGGGAAGCGGCATGGGCGGTAGCGGGCGGCTACGAGGGAGGGGGGTGACTGCTGCAGAGCCGATGGGGGACATGGGGTATGGCGAGCCCAAGTATTCGCCCTCCATGCTGCCCGGGCGCGAGAACGACGGAGAGAGAAGATCGGGCGCCTGGAGTCTCGAGACCTCCGTAGGCTGGTAGTACTGCGAGCTGAGGGCGTTCGCGACCGTCTCCTCGCCAACTCCCGAGTACCTTGCGGCGTTTGAGTACTCTACGTCCTGCCAGTCCCTGTCCGGGAAGGGCGTCTCCTCCTCGGATTCGGGCTCGATGATGCCAGGTGCGGGCGGGAAGTCCTTAACGCTACTGGGAGCGGGAGACGCGATGTCGCGCTCCATAGTCGGCCACGGCGAGTATTCCGGAATGGGGGAGACGCCGCGCTGCTCGTCCTCGTCGATTATAGGTGGTGGAGGGAGCGGTGGAGACTCGATGCGCGGCTTCTCGTCAGTGTACCACGTCGGCGTCCTTCCCGTCGTCGGAGAGGGTCCACGTTCCGCGTCGACATCCCAAGGCTGCACTTCCTGACCTTCCTCAGGGTGGGGCAGCGGGCGCGCGATGCCAAGCCACGTCGAGAGGCGCGCGGCCATTGACTGATGCTGGCTGTTGTTCTCGATGGTCGGCGCACGAGAGCTGTCCCGCATCACCGTCGGAGGCATCTCCTCCTGCTGGCGGTACCGCTCTTCCAAAACCTGCATGAAGTCAGTCTTGACCGACTCGGGCGCGACGGGAGGGCTCGCGACGGCGATCTTCTCGTCGTTGTACTTCATGATCGAGTTCCGATCGAAGGTGCCCGCGCGGGAGAGTGCCTTCGGCGCAGGGCGGTAGATGGGGAAGAACGACAGATGGCGGAGATGATAGAACGAGATAGTGAGCATGTAGACGATCAAGATGTACAACTCAATCGCTCGCAGGAATCTGCCCAATGCCGTTTCAGTGAAGTCGTCTGCGTCGTCTGCGTCAGTTTCGGGTAACACGGCAGCAACTGTTCACGTACACAGGATGGCGTTGCCTACCGCGATCCAGAGACTGAAGAAGAGAGCAACGATCATCGGCGCATACTGCACCAACATTGCTCCCTTCGTCGGCATGGTGGTCCCTGACGGGACCCGTGCCCAGGTGTTGAGAAGCAGCTTCAGGATGAACACCGCGGAAACGATGATCTCCAGAGTTGCCTCCGTCTCGTAGATCGGCCCAAGCTTCGCTAGCGTCGCTACGTCTCTGTAGACGAGCTGGAAGATGGTGATGAGAAGTACCAGCAAGAGAGTTGCCCACTTCAGCATCTGGCCGAGGAGACCCCAGCGCTGCCAGCTGCCGCTGTGTATAACAGTGTTCTCCGGGATAGTTTCCCCGAGAGGGATGGCGGCAACGAAACCCCAGTAGAACAGAAAGCGCAGTCCGTCCGAGCAGGCAAAGAAGACCTCCCGGGCCGTGATCAGCCCAGAGACACCGGCCGTGTTGAGTCCCAAGTCCACCGCCTCTTTCCCCCGGATGAGGATCTGAGAGAGGTCGAAGAGAGCGGCGAGGAAGGCCACAAGGACCGACAGGTGCAAGCAGAAGACCAATCTGAAAGAAGCTCTAGCGCTGAGGGGATGGCGCAAGGGAGGACATGCACTCACTTGTCGACGCGCTTCATCAGGAAGAAGAACATCAGCACGCCAAACGCCAATATGCCCACGGCGAAGATGGGGACATCGGCAAGGATGAGTTGGATCTGGATAGGCTTTAACGCGGGAAAACTCGTATGTCAAGTCGGGGGGCTTACCGCAGTATCGCTGCTCAGACTAGAGATCGCGACTCCGGGTTCAAATGAGTCGCTGCTCATAGTGTCTTTGGTGTGTTGCCAGTAGAGGGATGAGACCCGGGTAAGGAATGGAATGGTCGAAGGATTGTGTCCGGACAGGATAGAATAGAATTAGAAAGCCAGCTGGTCAGGGTACGCACGTAGCGTCAGTCCTGCTGAGAAGCGCTACGAGGACCAGAGGGTGCTGAGATACAATCCCAGCGAAAGGGTGACCCGGTCCTGTACGGAAAGCACCCGACAGAGAACGCGACGCTGCGCGGTGGTCGAGAATGAAAGAGAGGCGGAAGGAGCGGGAGGGAGAGCTCGAGGGCGCGCCGCATGTGCCGCCAGGGCTTTGAGGGACTCGGGAGGACAGGGCGGGGTGGATTGCCCTTAGCGACGAGCAGATGGAGGAATTGTTCAGCTGAGGAACGCGCCTATCTCGCTTGTGATCTCGACCAAGATTCTGACGACGTTTCCTGCCGTTTCCTCCGGCAACCTCGCGTGGCGAATGCGCAGGAGACGCACCTGCTCAGGCCTGAGGCCAGAGGCCTCAGGGCCTCCCGGCCTCCGAGTGCGGCTGTCGGTAGCTGGCATGACTACAAGCTTATGGGTCGCGGTAGACCTTGGTCTACCGTGGTCTGTCTGTTTTGAGTAGGTGCTGCGAAAAGTGGTACGCGGCTTGGCAGACAATTTGGCTCTTGGCAAGCGGACAGTGAGAGATTTGGGCAGGTGGTCGCGGTCAGAGACGCGCACCAAGTCCAACTCCCTGTTGCAGTCGACGCTGCCTCGTGCGAGATGAGCCAATCAGCATGCTGGGTTTATGTCCGTATATGGAAATGTGGCGAGATACATCCCGTCTCTGCTGTACGGTCACTCCACCGTGGTTGATCCCAGTTGGAGACAAATGATGCAGGTTTCATCTCTCAAACCTCTCTCAGGATGTTTGTTCACGCTGCCGACCATAGAACCAAGCGAGCATGAGAGATGTTGAGAGAGGACCAGACAGCACCTAACCTTAATCCAGAGTTCTCAAAACGGACCGCTAAACTTTTGCAGTGCATGCATACATCCTGCCATCCCCCTGTGATCGCCAATCGACGTTATGTCGCACCCCACCGCGGAGCTGCGTGAGAGGCGCATAGTCGTGCTCATATCAGGCTCAGGTGAGTTCTACGCACTGTCATGTGAGTGAAGATACTGAGGGCATGCGGACAGGGTCAAATCTGCAAGCCCTGATCGACGCGCAAAACACCCCCGCGCTTCCCTCCACCCGAATTTCCCTCGTCCTCTCCAACCGAAAAGCAGCGTACGGGCTCACCCGAGCTGCACAGGCCACGCCTCCCATCCGCACCGCATACCTTGCTCTTCAGCCGTACCTCAAGGCCAACCCCGGCAAGACACGAGCCGACTACGATGTCGAAGTCGCCCGCATCGTCGTGCAGGAGAACCCAGACCTCGTCGTCCTCGCCGGGTGGATGCACATTATGAGCGAGGGATTCCTCGATGTCATCAACGGTGATCGACCATACGATGGCGAGAAGCGGGTGGTCAAGCCCATTCCAGTGATCAACCTCCACCCCGCTCTTCCTGGCGCCTTCGACGGCGCACACGCGATCGAGCGGGCCTACGAGGCGTTCCAGAAGGGCGAGATCAAGCACTCCGGGGCGATGGTCCACCGTGTGGTGAAAGAGGTCGACCGCGGCGAGCCTGTCCTGGTCCGCAATGTGGAGATCTTGCCCGGGGAGCCCATAGAGGCGTTCGAGGAGAGGCTGCACAAGATCGAGTGGCAGATTATTGTGGAAGGCACGGCGAAGGTATTGGAAGAGATTGCACCTGTAACAGTGAGTCCGCTGTGCTATCGTTGTTCAGATGCTGACTGTCCAGTTGCTAGTCTGTATCATCATAACATGTTGTATCCGTATGCGCGAGAAGAGCACCTGGCCCAAACCGCACGGATTCGTCTGTCCTCGCAAGAAGTTATTGAGTTCATCAGCCTGGTATCTGCTGACCATTTTGAAATACAGTGTATGTGAAATATCCTGTATATTTACGGTAAGCAGTCCTAGGATTTGACAGGGAAGTCTCTAGTTCAGCGGGAATACTCGGGTCATGCGTTGACGCAGGCGCGGCTTAATATGTCCCTTGGACCGCATCTGTTCACATAGCTCGGGATGTCGACATCACCGTCGTCTTCGCGCAGTAAACATGTTAGTGGCACTTCCCCAAGCAGTGCCGCCGGTCAACGAGGCTGCGCCAACTATCGGTTTACGTCCTCATTGCCGTACCTCTAATACTCTCCTCCAGTGACTCCTCATCATCTCTTGTCCCACAACTTGCACCACACAAAGCCTTCCAGCAAATGTGGTTGCTCAGTACCGATCGTGCTGAGCTCACATACTTCAATGAGCCTCCTCCAAGATATGCCATCCTTTCTCACGTCTGGGGGCAGCACGAGCAGTCCTTCCAGGACCTCCAGGCTCTACGTGACTCATGTTTAGTGGACGACAGCGGCACGCCACGCTCCTGCGCGTCCGCGAAGATTCGCGCGTGTTGTATGTACGCCGAAGCGGACGGCTACGAATGGTTATGGATCGATACCTGCTGCATCGACAAAACCAGCAGCGCCGAGCTGTCCGAGGCCATCAACTCGATGCACGACTGGTATTCGCGCGCATCTGCGTGCTATGCATATCTAGCAGATGTGCCGACGGACGAAGATCCCGCAGCGCCAGACTCGGCGTTCCGCAAGAGTATCTGGTTCCGGCGCAGCTGGACCCTCCAGGAGCTCATCGCCCCGCAGGAAGTCGTCTTCCTCTCAAAGGACTGGGAACCTCTGGGGAACAAGTACCTCTGGCCGGGCCTTCTGCAAGAGATCACGGGCATCGAGGCGGAGGTGCTCACCTTCCTCAAGCCGCTCTCGTCGATCCCGGTCGCCCTCCGCATGCGCTGGGCGGCGGGCAGACAGACCACGCGGATCGAGGACGAGGCGTACGCGCTCATGGGCATCTTTGGCGTGAATATGCCGACCATCTACGGAGAGGGGCGGCGGGCGTTCCGGCGGCTGCAGGAGGAGATTATGAGGCAGACCCCGGACCAGACATTGTTCTTGTGGGGCAGCTCGCTGCGTCCCGGGGCTTGCTCGGACTGTATGCTTCAGACCCCGTCGCACGTCCGTGACTACCAAGGACTGTTGGCAGATGCCCCATCGGACTTTGCGTCGGCTTCGGACCTGGTACCCATCCCTTACGAGCACATGAGCAGGGCGTTCTCGTCATTTGCGGTGCACCTTGGTCTACAGGCTCCTGTAAGTCGCACTCTTGGTTGAGGGACGTCTATCATACATGTTTTGACATATTACCTGCAGGAGGCCAAAGATGGGTTCGGTCAAATCTTGGCTGCTACCACACTTCCCGAGTTCACGCTCACCAGCCACGGCATCCGGGCGCGCCTCCCGGTCATCGAGCCCGTCGACATCGTCACGTCCCGCTCCACCGTCCGGTACGCGCTCGCCCTGCTCGCCTGCGCCCGCTCACCCCGCTCGCCCTGCCCATACGTCGCGCTCCTCCTGCGCCCGCACCCAGGCAACGCGCCCGTCTACCACGTCGGGCTCGCGGTACGGCACACGCACGGGCGACCCGGCGACTCGCTCACCACGGACATCGCCCGCTACGCCGACGCCGAGTCCCTCGCGCACCGCGTCGCGCTGCAGCCCGACACGCGCATGCGCTGGGCGGAGCTCTACATTACGTCGTGCAGCAGCGACGCGCCCTTCCTCCCCGCGCCGCGCCGCCTCTCTCACGCGCACCACGCGGCGGGCAGCGCGCAGTACTACGTCGTCTTCCCTGCGTGGCTCGTCGCGCGCCTGCGCCGCGCAGGCTTCGAGACGCCCGACTGGCTCCCGAGCCGTCCGCATGAGGGCCGGTTGCTCGACCGTGCGCATGCGGTGTTTGCGTTCTCGTTCGCGTACACGCTCGCGTCAGGGGTGGAGTGTTTCCGGATATACGTGGGTCTGTGTCCGACGAAGGCAGGACATGGGCTGTGGGCTGCTGTGGAGATCTCGTCGCACATGGGCCGTGTGGAGGCGGACATGCATGATTGCACGTCCGACTGCGACCGTCCGCATCTGCTGTGTGCGGGCGGTGGTGAGGCGTCTAGAGGCGTTGCAGCGGGAGGTAGTGCGCGTGTAGAGATGGCGTTTGGCGACATGAAGCGGATGGTGCACCTTTCGGTGGGGAAGTCGGATAGGACGTTGGGCTCGACGAATGTGTCTGTGTTGGTGATCCACATCGAGCTTGGTGGCTTGGTTTATGAACAACTTGAGAAGAGGATGGCCGAGATCAGAGAGTCGGAAGACTCGTTCACGATTGTTGTGTAACGTTAACGCTTGTAACGATATGTATAACAGTGGCTGTCGGCGGGTACTAAGCTCGTTAACCATGATCACGAATTCCAAAGCTAGCGGAAGATATCAATCGTTACTAGGATCATATTCTAGTTCGATGCGCTATGGTACCGGTAAGGCGCGACTTTACGCCACGTACGCGCCGTGATAGACGCGATCACGTGGGGCGCGTCGGTGACGTCAGGCCCCTTTGCCGGAGCTATATGACGGCTGGAGCGAGGCGGATGTGCATTGCCCCCCACGATGTCTGCCTTCCCCGACTACTACAAGCTCCTCAGCGTCCCCAAGTCTGCCACCACCGAGGAGATCCGCACGGCGTACAAGAAGGAGTCTCTCAGGTGAGTATCTGTTATGCGTTCCAGCCGGCGTGATGTTCATCCCTGCAGCTACGCAGGACACATCCCGATAGACTTGTAAATGCGACCCCGGCAGAGAAGCAGGCAGCGACGGAGCGTTTCCAGGTGCGCAATACCATTTTTTGCTGTAGATAAGCATGTTGAAACATGGACAGGCCGTAGCAGACGCGTACTACGTGTTGTCGGACGGGGCCCGGCGAAAGGAGTACGATATCCTATACGCTACCCGTGGTCCTTCAGAGCGCACGGAACAGCCGAATGCCTCCGCCAACTTCTTCTCCACATTCGCGAACATGTTCGGGGCAGGAGGTGCAGGTGCTCAGGCCAATGCCGGGCCCACCCCGGGCGACCGGCCAGATGCAGAGCATGTATTTGCAGACGTCTTTGAGGAGGTGCGTACCCATCCCGTAAGCCGTACGCACGATATTGACATATGACGGGGTTTAAGCTGCTTCGTCCCGAGGTAGACCGCCATGTTCCGTGGTGGACATGGGTGGGTGCCATCTGCGGAGCTGGCATAGGCTTCATCATCGCCAACATCCCTGGCCTCATGGCCGGGGCCTATGCAGGGAACCGCCTGGGCGCGATCAGGGACGCGAAGGGCAAGAGCGTCGCTGCCGTGTTCGGACAGCTTGCAGGCAGCCAGAAAGCAGATGTACGTTGCATAGTCTTGCGTCTCCCTGTGCATGATATAACTGACGACGACCTCTTGTCCAGATTCTGCGTGCACTAGCTGCAAAGGTCCTGGGCGCAGCTGCCACCTCTTTCTGATCCCTACTGTATCATGATTATCTTGACTGGTGCTTGTTGCGACGTGTATCTTCGGTTTGTACGCTAGGATTTCGACTGTAATACATGCATTGGATGGACCCTTGATATCACAATTGAGCGTGCGCCGGAGGCGGGGCCGGGAGGGCGGGGAAGCGTCGGGAGCTCGGCCCCGGGGCGGCCTGATCCAGGCGATCGGCGCGGCCAATTTGAAGACGGCGTCGGGATGCGTCCCTGGAGCATCGTCCGCTCAGCCTTGGCTCAGCCCCATCGATGCTGCTCACGCCTTCTCCTCCTGTTCTCTTACGTCGCTCTCATACCTCGACGACTGCATTCACCTAGCACACGATGGCGGACACGCGCACCTCGCGTGCAGACACGCCCCGGTCGCGTGCCCCGCAGAGGACTTCGCAAGGTGCGTCTGCAGGTCTTCCCTACAAGCTTGTGCAGCATCCTACAGCTACCTGAGCTATGCTTACACGTTCTCGTAACTCAGCTGCACGGAGGGCGAGCAGTGTGCCGGCGGTCGGGACCAAGAGACCAGAGTACATCCTCGGTGCGCACCTCTTGTCAGATATACGTCTAACTAGCACTCACGCGGGCGTATATCACGACTTCTGCAGACTGTGTCCTCATGACCCCACGGAAACGAAGTGAGCAGAACGCTCCTCCTGCGCGAAGACGTCCCGCCGACAATGCCTGACTTCTCTTCACAGAACGCACCAATTCGCACGAAGATCCGCCGTCCGGCCCCGCATCCCAGTCGCAGCCCCAAAGCTCGCGCCTCGGCGCGTTCGCGCAGTGCGTCCGTCGCTGTAAACTTGGTTCGCTGATCGTCCTCGTCTAAAGCGTAACATCGTAGCTTGCAGAAGAAGCTCCCTGCGCGCACAACTCGGAGCCGGGCCCGGTCCACTGAGAAGTCGGACGCCCCGTACGCCCCCTCATCCTCGCGCACAAGTCCAGCCCGCCGCAAGCGCGCGCCCTCGCCCAATCCACCCGTAGAGAGGGTCACCAGGAGAAGGGCGGCGTCTACATCGCGGGCCACGAGCGACCCTGTCGCAGGACCCTCAACAACCGCCCAAAGACGGCGCACATCCTCGCGCGCGTCGGCCAAACCGGCGCCTCCGTCCCGGGCGTCCGCATCCTCGCGGAGAAATAAAGGGAAGGCACGGGCCTCGCAGGTCGCCCTCGACTTCGAGACGTCCTCGCAGCCCGACGACGATGACGAAGAGGAGTCGTCCGCGGACGGCGCCGGCACGCGCCGGGCGGCGAAGCGGCGCAGGGTTTCGCCACGGCTCCCGCCGGACAGCCCGGAGTTCAGCCCGACGGGCACGGTGGTGGGCGGCGCGGATGGGGCGGCTGACCACAGCGGGGAGACGGCAGTCGAGGAGGACTTCCAGATGCTCGACATGCCGGACGACGCGTCCCTGCCGTGGGTGCAGATCGACCCGCAGTCCAAGGAGTCCACGTACGTGCCCCCGGGCCTGAACGCGCTCATCGAAGGTGAGCCCCATATTCATTCGCGCGTCCGAATTTTCTCGATATACCAATCCATTGTGTCCTTCCTTCGACTCCCGGGCCACACTGAACGCTGACCGCACAAACCACCCGACAGACATGAAGCGCGCGCTCGTGCTGCAGATGTCCGCGCGCCAAAAGGCCGAGGCGCTGCACGCAGAGGAGGTGCAGCGGCGGCGCGAGCTCGAGTTCGAGGCCGCGCGCCTCGCCGCCGCGAACCGCGCGCTCGAGGAGGAGCGCTCGGCGTGGACCGCGTCCGCCGCGGAGGCGCTCGCGTGCAACCTCGAGTCTGCGCTCGTCGCTGACATGTCGCGGCGCCGCGCAGTACCACCGCCGCCGTTTGTCGCGGGGGAGCAGAGGGACGCGGAGATGGCGGTGGGGCGCTCCGGCAGCGCTGGTCCGTTGACGATAGGGCCGCGGTTGGAGATGGAGGTGGAGGGCGGGGCTGACATGAGGAGTCGGGGCGGCCGTCCGGCTGAGCTGGGTTGGATGGCAGCGACGCAGCCATAGCCCTCTTCGCGGGAGATGCGGCCGGTGAGTACTGCGTCTGCGGCTTCTGCGGCGAAGCCTGACGCAGTGCTGAACCATACCGTTCAACAGCTCCCGATAGATACCTGGCGCTGTTCCGCCGTCTGTCCGTCGGAGGTATCTGAAATGCTGCGACACGGAAGGACGAACACGAAGTTCGAACATCGGCGGAGGGACGGATACCCCTGGCTGGAAGCTATCCAACAATTCGGACGGGACTGCAGGACATGCGAACGTGTGGGAGATGCATCAGATGTTCAAACTTCATTCTACATCGATATTCGACTCGTTCTAGTATTAATACAAGCGGGCTAGTGCGATGTCATTGTTTCTGGTAGGGTGTGTTCGCGCGCGCCGGATCCGATCATATAAGGCCGGCGCTGCGCTGAGAGTGTGTTCGAGATACGTACGTACGTGGGGAATGCATGGGTGGATACAGGTGATTAGGAGAGTTTGCGTATGGAGAGTGTAGGACGAGAATAACAACCAAGAGGACCAAAACGAAAAGGACATCGGAGGCGAGGCGGAGGGGAGACGGAACATCGGGAGCGTTCGCACGGAATCGAGGAGTCGACCGAGTCCGGGTGGTGGGGGTTGCGCGGGGCACCGATGCCAATATCTGCCGGTGTACGGTTTACCAAGAGAGGCGACAAGATAGAGGATAGAGTCATGTTAGGTATACAGTGTCTGCGTGTTGTGGATATAGCACTTTTGATGATGAGAAGGTGATGTGGGTCGTGATGAGTTTGCGGGAGCGGACGTTATGCAAGGGGGAGTCGTGAGTGCGCCTCTTCAGCGCAGATGGGGAGATGCCGGGGATGGGTGAAGATGCAGTGTTTGGGGGGAGAGGACTTGACGCAGCTGCCAAGAGGTTCGTCGCGAGGTGCAGGCTCGCGCCTACGCACAATCGCCGCGCTCAGCTCCACAGCTCTCCAGCGTGCGTCTCCTCGAGGGTAGTGAGGCCCTCGCCTGCGCGCAGGGCCTCGTAATCGCTGATGCCCACTGCGCCGTTGGCCATGGCGAGTGCCAGTGCGGCGATGGCCTTTTCGGAGCGCGTGCTCGGGGGTGATCCCGGCGCGGGCGCGGAGAACTCGCGGGAGGTGATCGTGGCCGAGGAAGGCAATGCGGCTCCCAGGTCGGCGCCGCGCTCGCTGGGGTGCGCGAACAGCGGAAGCGAGACGAGCGAGGAGTTCGCGGACGTGGAGTATGTGTGCGACAGCGCTGGAGACGAGGAGGGTCCCGAGGCGGACGATGCAAGCTCCACATCCATGTCTGCGTGGCCTTCATCATCGGACGAGTATGCTGAGGGACCTGACGAGGGCGCGATGGGGGACGAGCTGCGGTCGCCGCCATCGAGGCCTGCGAACGGGGACGCGAACGGCTCCATCTCCGGAAGGTCGACATCCATCGAGTACGATCGTTTCTTCTGCGCGCCGCTGTTTGCAGCGGGGAACGACGACGTCTCCCCCACGATGAATATATCGTCCTCGTCTTCCTCAGGCTGCTCGGAGACCGCCTCGGCTGCCTGGGGCGTGCCGTAACACGACGCGAGGCGCCGCCAGGACCGCCGCGGCTGGTGTGTGTCAGCCGCAGGACGCGCGGACCGAGACTCCCAGTCGCGCATCTTGCGGACGAGGCCCTCGCCGCTTTCCACGACGCTGCGGTGGAGTTCGCCGAGGGCATCTGCGCGCATGCGGCGCGCCTCGTCTGGCGATATGCCGCTACGGCCGGCCTCGCGGGGGGACGGCTCGCGCGGGAAGCGGCTGCTGCGTCCAGGCTTCTGGCTGCGGGCCTTCTTCAGTGGGAAGAACTGGAACGCGGCGGACGTGCTCGCGAGCGGCGCGGTCGAGCTCGAGGCGAACGTGAAGCTGGTCGTCGACTCGGCGGGAAAGGCGGGGTCCGAACCCGTTCCGAACGGCTCGTCGGACGACGACTCCGCCTGCAGCGCATTAAATCCGGTGAGCTTGTTGTGGGCAGATGCGCAGGATGGTGACGCGAAACTTACGTTGGAGTCTCTGCGGGCGCGCTTCCCTCTCCGCCACTGGTCTACATCCCACTTCTCCGCGGGCTGGCCGTGCGCGAGATCCTTGTACGAAGGGCTTCGAATAGAGCTAGGCCGCGAGCGTTTGGCAGATATGCGCCACTTGACATCGTCTGGTTGACGGCGAGGGATAGGAGATGAAGCGGAGTGAGAGCGGCGGCGATGGGACAGTCTGTTCGGAGACTCCATTTGGTACAGCGGCGAGTATCTGCAAAAGTCGTGATAGAACGTGGACGTGGTGGTGGTCGAAAGTGAGAAAGCAGAGTTATCAGCGGCTGGTGGAGGGAGGGATGAGAGCGAGCGAGCACGCCGAGAGCGATGCTCAGAGGACTGGAGTGGAGCGAACACGCTCCTCTCGCTAATATACATACAGTTCCGTCGGGAGTTGCCGGATTGCCAAATGCGGCTGACCACTCCCTTCTCCCACAGGCGCCTAACCACTCTGCGGCCCACCGTCTGTGACGTCTCTCCGTTGTCCACTGCCTGCTGTCAGCCATCACCTTGTCTGCCGCCTGACCGGGACCCCCAGCGCTCTCGTTTGCGTCAGCCCGCGTCCGGATAGAACGTGTGTCGCGCTCGAACAGCGATTCGCCTGCGTTAATCGGTGGGGTCGTAGTGCGTTGAACCCAATACTACTGCGTCTATCTCGTCCCCTCCGACGATGTCCATGCGTATCTCCGGCCGCACCATCCGGATAATGTCAGTGAGGACCCAAGTGGACGGACGCAGGCGCGAAGCGGGCGACCGTCTGGGGAAGAACTTCAGGACCCTCCTCGGTCCGGGGTTCTTCTTCGTATTGACGTTCTGCATCTATCACGAAGTCGGTGACATCCAAGTGTTCGCGCATTGTCTGGATATCTTCTAGCCCAGAGCGTTCGCGCACGAGAACGGGGGACATGGCCCGCAGAGGCACAAACGCCGGAGGGCTAGCTTGGTATGTCTCCTGCAACTGTCAACACTTCAGCTGCCGTGTCTGCTACTCCCCCCGCTAGTCCCCCAAGGGTCTGCTGTTCCCTCAACGTTTGACAGCTCAAACGCGACCTCAGGACACCCCCGGCTATACTTGTGAAAGTGCGCCCGCCAATGTTGGCTCCGAAGTAGGGTGATAGACGAGGCACCATCTTATGACGTGCCCCGCAACCCCACCCCCGGACGCGACTCTGTTGCGTCCTGCTGCCCGTATGACCGCTCTCCGCCTCTTCTCGTCGACGGAGCGCGGATCGACGTTGGACCGAGTATTACCCCGCACTGTGTTCTTGCGGGGAGCGCGTCTCGTGTCGCGTACCGGGCCAACGTCGGCTCAGCTGCCCCGTCTTGGCCGTTGTACATATACCCCGCGGGACAGCGTCGGTGCCCGCCCATCGAGCGCACAGGCATGAAAAGCGTAATACTCTCACTTTTACTGTTCGCAGCGGCGGCGTCCGCCACCGTCCTGTGGGACGGAAGGTTCAGTAACTACACGTAAGTCCGGCGAGTTTACAACAGCGGCGCGGGTTCTCACCGGGTGTCTTTTGTGCAGGACGGCGGCGGATTTTGATAAATGGAGCTGGAGCAACCAGGTCGGACAGTACCAGACGTACATGGGTGTTCAAAAGGCCACACCTCCGCGCGACCCGCCCCCTCGCTCTCGTATACGGGTTATGC